>CM076576.1:447372343-447612798 GCA_034641835.2 Pinus albicaulis
TGTATAGAGAAAGTGTGATACCAATGTTTAGGGGATTTTAGGAACTTTTTCTTTGATTTTGAAAGCTTGACATGAGGAGCTAATATGTTAGACTTGCAAAATGAGGAAGTATGAGTAATAATGAGCTCATACTCATAGTAAAATGGCAGGATGACAGTTTTTAGTGCAACAAATTTCACCCTAAAGTGCAAAGTCTGGAATAGATGAAGCTGAAGTCTGTCATATATGAATAGTGCAGTACTTTATCATTTCAAAGATCATCATGTGGACACCCCAGTCAGAACTTGTAAAAACATTCAATGCAAAACATATATATGTCATCACTGAGGTAGGCATTCCCATACTCAGACTATAACTAACTAGAAACTAACTCAAATCGTTCTGATACAGGAATGATTTTGAATACATCATAGTACAGATATATGTAGACACAGTATGGATGCAGCCATCTGTTTATAAATAGTCTACTGTATAGATGACAACAAAATTCCTCGCAGCCTGGATGGTGGAAACTACATCCAGGGTCTTGGTTTCCGCATCTCGAACTAGTACGATTCTATCCATGTGAATAAATGTGTTGAAGTCGAACATGGTAGAAACCACTTGATTACCAGTCAATGATGTAAACTGTTAACAAGTGTGAGAGAAACCACCAGTAATGTCAATGGTTCTCAAAGTACTCAGTACAATCCATGAAATGTGAATGAATGAGCTGAAGTCGAACATGTCACGGAATCATTCGATCGAAGGTCAATGATGCAACTTGTCGTCGAAGGCGAGAAACCTGCCATTGAGGCATGCAGATTTCAAGGTACTGACAATTTCTGGATCAACTTCCTAGATAATGTGCTGATGTCGATAGAAAGTGATCTGTCGTAGGCAAGCCCACAACACGAAATCATAGATCAAGTTTTGAAAATATATTGGCAAGGATTGACTCAGGGATGGTCAATAATGGATGACAGATATTTTGTAGATGAATGGTTTTATTTGAACTGTTCTCTTGAACACATAACGACACTGCAGATGGCTTGGTAACAATTGACCCAAAGCTAATACCCAGAAACCGGCTGAAGACTTTCAATGTGGTTTGATTAACTGTTAGGCAAAGGATTTCCCAACCCAGGTAAATAAAAGTGTCGTGTCCAAGAGTGGTTGACTGAGTTTTCGAAAATTTAAAATACAACAAACACGCCCATTTTTCTCTCTTTTTCCCCCACCATTTCTGGCAAGTACCTCTTTATTTTTGACAAGCTTGAGGAGGATAACATTTGCTTGATTATAAGCTCATCCTTCTGATGAGTCCAACTTAGTTTAAAATTCGAACCCTAAGAAGGAGTGGTTCGTTCCTGTTGAAAATTAAACAGGTCCTTTACTGTTAAGTTTTAACGAGTCCAATATAGGAGAAACTCGGTGTTTTTCAGTTTTAGGGAGTCAGAAGAAAAACTTAAGAAAACTCCATGGGTGTTCTTTTTCGTAAATTTAGTCTCTCGAGCCCAAAAAAGGATAAAATAATGCGGGAGAGAACTCTATTGACCGTATTTAGTCAACGTATACCTTTTTCGTAAATAGTCCATTTCAGTCCGTAAAAGGGGTAAACTTATACCGAAAGGACGACTGTTCATTTACTTTAACGAGTTCGAATAGTCAAGTACTCGGCAATCTTTTCATATTTAGAGAGTCTGAAAAGGGCTTAAAAGAGGACTCCAAGGTTTCGCTTTTTCATAAAATTTTTGAAAGAGTCCGAAAAAGTGATAAAAGTATGCTCTTTGTTGAAAAACGATCAGTTCACCTGAAAAATCCAGTTTCTGCACAAAAACTTAAAACATTACACATACCTGTTTAAGATAAGTAAAAATGCCTTCAAAAATACCCTTTTTAAAGTGAAAAATAAATAAATTAAAAATTCATTCATTCGAAAAAACTTATAAAAAGGACTTTTTCAATTTCATTTTTACCGTTCAGTTCCAGAGTGAAAAGTAAAAAGCTTTTGGGTAAGAAAGTTCCTGTGAAGATTCTGGAAAATTCAACCGTTGGAATCGAAAACCGTCAGTCCCAGGTAATCCATGACCTCCTTATCTTGTTTTTCATCCATTTGAAATTTGTTTTTAGGCTTTAGTTTAATTTTTTAGGGCAAAAAATGGTTCAAAAATGCGCCCGCAGGGTCCGTAGGTGGGACACAGGCTACTTGCGGACCCCGACTTTTTCCTATTAGGAAAAAAGCGTGGGTTCCGCACCCGGAACACACTGCGCGTGTGGACCTATACTCTGTTTACAAAGAGCGGGTGCGGTACCCGCGCGGTTAGTTTTAAAGCATGGATTTCTCATTTATTTGCCAAAATTTTTCAAATAAAACTATTCTAACTTGCCTTTTTATGTATTGTAGGAGTAACAAGATGCTTATCTGGCGAGAACGTGAGCATGAGGAAGTGGATGAAGCTGCAATACTTCATTTTCCCACTCAAAGGGCATTAAAAGCATGTGGCTTGTACAAATTCTGGGCCATCTCAGGCATGAGGGCACAGGTAGGACTCTTGACATGGTTGGTAGACAGATGGAATGTGGAGGACCAGTGCTTCTTCATTGGTGGCCACCGGCTCGAAATTGAGCTGGAGGATATATATTTTTTGACTGGTTTGTCCAAGAGGGGCGAACAAGTTTCTTTGTTTGGGACTAGGCCAGGTGGCCAGACTGTCGCTAGTCTCCAACTAGAATTCTGCAATGATCAGGAAAATCCTCGGGACAAACGGATTGACATAAAACACATCATCCGTCCTGAATTTAAAGTTATTGCTTTTACTATTACCAAACTATGTGGGAGTGCTACGCTTCATGTAGCTACTGGTTCCCAAATCCGTGTTGCAGTGGACTGTTTTCGCGGCACCATATTTAACTGGTGTGAAGCTGTGTTGGCCAATGTAAAAGGCCAACTAACCAGAGCAAAAAATGGGAAACTGAAAAACTTTGGATATAGATCCATCGTCATTTCTTTCGCTCTAGAGAGGATCCCCATGTTATCTCCACAGAGTATTGACGTTGATGCTGGTCGACTTCGAGAACCGAGAATGGTTCGTTGGTCCGCGTTGATGGCTCGTCATGCAATTGAGGGTACTGAGATTGTGCGATCCCTCCATATTTTCGTTGGATGGATCACCAACTTTTTGTGATAGAATATTTTCCGTATGCCGGGATAGATTTCCGCGGTGACAGAGAGATGGTTCTCCCTGCAGGGGAACAGTGGGATGATTAAGGTAAAAACATTTTTCAACGTTTGCTAAATTCTAATTTTTTTTTAAATTTTTATCATCTTTGAAAACTAATAATCAAAATTTTTTTGAATGCAGACGTGGGTCCACATTGACCAGCTCATCTCCAACCTTACGAGAGACGACAACTAGTTGTGCCCGCACCAGCCCCAGCAGGCCAATCAGCGGAGATTTTGACTGATTTGGAGCATCATCTAGAGCGCTTGACTCTAGATATACCAGAGACCAGCATATATGACATTCCTCTTAGGCTGCAGAGATATGTGATTGGAGTTCCAGGACCTTTCAGGAGGTTCCTATGCAGGGTAGCCCGGGCAGTGGTTTCGTATCGTGATCACCATCAGTGATGGGATGATCGTGTAGACTCATATTTTTGTCTTTTGTATTATCATTTTTTCCGATCATAAGGTGTTTCCAACCTATGATCGAAGACGATGTATATTTTTTGAAAACACTCCTATACTATGATATATCACTATTTTGACGGCTATCTGTGTACATATGTGAATGTTGTTTGTTTTACTGTTTTTAATTATTGCAAATGTCTATTTATCATACTAGAAGCAATTGAATCTGCTAATGTATTTAAATGTCTTGGAATATGCTGATATTCAATGTAATCAAACTCACGTTCCAAGAGACGAACTCTCAAAAACAACCGTAATAACACCGGATTTCTAATGGTATAAACCCTGTTAAGCTGTAATACAACAAGTTCAGAATCCAAGCTTACAATCAAACTCCGAATTCCAAATGATATGGACTCAGATAATAACTCAATCACTGCACTATACTCGGCAATGTTATTTGTTGTTTGACCAAGGCTAACCCCATGCATGGATACTAACTCGTCAGAGGGTGAATAGATAACCCAAGCTGCGGAAGAAATGTTTCGTGTACTACGACAAGCACCATCAGCAAAACCAATGTAGGTTTGAAGAGACGTCGACATCTGCAATATAAAGAGTAAAACTCAGATAAGCAGGAATAGTGAGAAAAACACACTTCTAAACTAGGCACACTTTTCTAATCTAAAACACACCAGCAGTAAGGAAATCTAAACTAACAAAAATCTCCACACCTCATTTAAGCATAATATAGCTTTAGATAAAGTCCATTTCTGGGTTTATCCAAAGGGACACCGTCAAAATCTATTAACTCATAGGCCCCTTTTGCTAAATTTTGTTTCACAATGTAAGGACCATGCCACATAGGCACAAATTTCCCATCTCCTAGCTTGTCATTAGCTTGATCATAAAGTAAAACTAGGTCTCCTTCTGAAAAATTTCGAGGGGTCACATTTCTATCATACTGAGCTTTTATCCTTTTCACATGAGCCTCGTTTGCTATTGCAGCGTTTCGTCGATTCTCATCTAATTGGGCTAAGTACAAGAAACATTTCTCCTCTTCAGACGTAACTGGAAGTAATTCTATGGCTAATTTTAGTGACGGTATTTCGCATTCAATCGGTAACACAACTTCTAAACCGTAAACCAATTGAAAAGGAGTGAAACCTGTTGATGTTTTGACTGAGGTTCGATATGCCCAAAGTGCTGAAAATAACATGGAATGCCAATTCCTCTTGTGAATACCAATGATTCGTTTAATCATGGTGACTAAAACTTTATTGATGGCTTCAACCAAACCATTGGCTTGCGGATAATACGGAGTGGAACTATCGTGGCGCAAGACAAGCTGTTCTGTCAGTTCAGTCATCATGATATTCCGAAAATGACTTCCATGATCCGTAATAATAGCTTGAGGAACACCGAACCTAGCAATTATGTGATTAAATATGAATGTTGCAGCAGTCTTGCCGTCAGCTGAATATGTAGGCATCGCCTCGGCCCATTTTGTAAAATAATCTACTGCTAGAATAATATAGGCATGCCCCCCGGCCAAGTGAGGGTTACATGTAATAAAATCGATACCCCATTTCGCAAAAGGACCAACAGAAATTATAGGGTGAAGAGGAACGGGTGGCGCGTGCATTTTCCGATCAAAAATTTGACAGTTGTGGCATTTCCGAACCGCATGAATGCAATCTTTAAACAACGTTGGCCAAAAATAACCTACACGCAATATCTTTTGGGCTGTGGCATACCCAGACATATGACCGCCACATGCTCCAGAATGATAGTCATTTAACACCTTTTCAACTTCTTCATGAGTTAGACAATGTCGGAAAACAGAATCCGCTCCACGTCGATAAAGTGTATCACCAATGATATTGTATTGTTGGGATTGGAAGCATATTTTCCGTCGCTGAGTTCGTGAAATGTCGGGCCGAAAAGATTGGGTTTGGAGATAAACAATAATATCTCCATACCATGGATCAAGTGTACTGATAAGAAACAAAGATTCGTCCGCAATGGACTCTTCTGCCACTGTTTCAGTATCAGTAGAGGGGAAATCGCACATCAGTTCCGCAAACACCAAAGATTTCTTTGCCTTGGATTTTTCAAATTCCAAGTCAAATTCCTGTAGGATAACTATCCATTTGGAATATTTGCCCCCTAGCAATTGTTTGGTCAAAATATACATCATAGGGTTGCAATTAGAAATTACCGTGGTTTTACGTAATAAGATGTAATGTCTAAAACGTTGAACAGCTTGAACAGCTGCCAAGGCCAATTTCTCCACATGTGTGTATTTGATTTCAGTCGGATGCAAATTCCGACTAAGATAATAAATCACATGTTCATTGTGAGATTCATCTTCCTGAACTAGTACCATCCCAATGGTGGAATGAGAAGCAGCGAGGTACAAAATGTAATCTTGGTTGTAGTTGGGAGGATGCAATAATGGTGCATGGGTCAACGCGTGTTTAAGTGCATCAAAAGATCGATCAGCGATCTCGTCCCAAAAGAACGGAATGTCCTGTTTCAACAACCGGGTAAAACCCTTTGTGAGCTTGGCATAGTTAGGAATAAATCTACGTAAAAAGTTTGCTTTCCCCTGCAAACTTTGGAGTTGGCGTAAAGTCGAAGGAGGAGGCAATTTAACGATGGCTTCGACCTTCGATGGATCGACGCGAATGCCTGCTTTCGAGACAACAAATCCCAGTAATCGACCCGATTCTACGCAGAAACACATTTATGCGGATTCAGCCTTATCCGATAATGCCTACATCTCATAAAAATTGCTCGTAAATGAGTGGGATGATCGGCCCGACGTAATGAATGAGCGTGTAAATCATTGAGATACGGCTGGAAAATGTGCTTAATGTCATGAAATGCGTAAGACATAGCCCGTTGAAAAGTTTCTCCAGCGTTCTTTAGTCCAAAAGGTAGTTTACAATAAGCAAACGTTCCCCGCGGACAAATGAAAGTTGTTTTGGGTTGATCTGCAGGGAGTATGTTTATTTGATTGTAGCTGGAAAAGCCATCCATGAAGGAAAACAATTCACTGCCAGCACAATCATCTATTATTTGATCGATATAGGGAGTTGGATAATTATCTTTTGGACACGCTCGATTAATATCCCTATAATCGATACATACTCTTATCGTTCCTTGTTTTTTAGTCACAGGAACAATATTCGATACCCAATCCGTTAAGGGAATTGGATAAATGAATCCCGCTCGAAGTAAATTTTCAACTTCTACTTTTATAGCAGCAGCTTTTCTAGGATGAATTTGACGTAATCGTTGACGAACAGGTTTAGCATCCGGGTAAGTCTTAATTTCATGAACGACGATCGATGGATCAATTCCTGGCATTTCTTCATAAGACCAGGCAAACACGTCACGAAATTCTTGAAATAGGGCTTTATAAGTCCGAATTTCTTCATCCGTACAACAAGCACCTATATGAATGTTTTCAATTATTCCTGGTTTTACTGAAATGTCAATTGGAACCGTTCTAGATATATTTTCCAAATTTAACTCAGAATCAGGATTTTGCAATGGATTCTGAGGTTCCTTGGCATATTCAACAGTAAAAATTGAAGCGAAATCATTCTCAAAATGATCTAATTCAGGTAAAAACGAAGATCGGTGATGTAGAACTTCCCATGGTAAATCATCAACAGACAAAAACTCACAAATTTTCTCATCTGTATGAACAATTTCAGGAAATTTCGTTGTAATTGAACTAGATATAGAAAGTGATTCCTTTTGGATCCCATTCATTGGATCAATTTCGGTTGAAGAGGGGTCAGAAAAAGACTGTAGAGCCTGGTACAAAATTTCAAATGGACTCAAAGGCATCACGCCATCGAATGAATCTATCTCGGATTTGGAAGGTACGATCCAAGGATCATCAAACATAACAGTGTCTGACGAAATCATATGAATACTTGCAGTAGAAGGTGATACGTTAGGAGGAGGAAAGGAAAAAGTTCCTAGTAAACCAGAATCTTTAATCAAACCTACTCCAACATCCTTATAAAGGATAGTCGTTTTACCAACATGCTGGATTGTTTCTGTAGAGGCTGGGTCGGACGAAAAATAAGTTAACTGATCTATTGTTACGATCTTTCCTTGATATGGAAATTTTATGAGTCGAAAGACCGAAGAAACAACAGCAGCCATAGCATAGGACCAACTACGACCCAAAAGAAGGTTGTAATCTAGAGGGGCATCAACCACTTCCACATCTAGATTAACGATTTTACCTTCGACCCCTATGGGTAAATCCTGCAAAATACCAAAAGGTTGAAAACATCGACCATCAAAAGCCTTTAGAATTGTCGGAGATTGGTTAAGTGTAGGAGAACCAAGAGATTTCCAACACTGAATCGACATAATACACGTTGAAGCTCCCTCATCAATCACAGTCCGAAAAATAGGTCTGTTTTTTACTAACACTAGAATCTGGAAAGCCATTTGGTGAGGAAGACGTGGTGTACTATTTTCTAAATCGAAGATTATAAGGTTAGAATCCTGAACATCGACAGCTCCTATGGCAGACAATAATAATTTACGCTGTGTTGGACACGATTGCAGCACTTCCAAAGCCGACATTGCTGAAGGAGAAACAGCTAAGTCTTCAACAATGTTGTAATTCTGAGCAGCTCTCGTATGTGGATTGAAAGCTTATTTACGAAGAACACCTTTAGCAGGCGGTTTGATTATTAAGTCTGGATTTTGTTTCTCGATCTGTAGCGGACCGGAAACAGGAGGAGTTGTTGTTGATGTATTTGCATTGGAAGACTCTGCTTCTTTGCCATCAACAGGATTCTTAGAACCGTAATCTTGCGATCGCGTCGCAACCCTTACATGAGAAATCATCATAATAGGCTCTTCTAAAGTAGTCGAGGAAGAACCAATCATCTTACTATCTTGAATTGGAAAAGGATCCTTCAAGACAGCAGGTTGTTGCGATCCTTTAACGAATTTCGTAACTTCGTCTCGATACGGACATTCTTTCGTGAAATGATCTTGTTCAAAAATGAAGCAAGGATAGCGAGGTTTACGTTTTTCGTCATTAGATTCATCTTTATCTGTTTTCTCTTTCGAATTCTTTTTGTTTTTGTTCCTCCCCTTCTTTTTACCACTGGATTTTGATTTTGTCGTAGATGTTTCAACGACATGAATATCGGCAGAAACTTCGGGAGAGGACTCTCCTTTCGGGGAATCAGGTAAAGTTATAATTGGAGAAGAATTATTTGACGATTTCTTCTTACTTTTAGAATTGACTGTACCAATCATACCGTCAGCGGCATGAGACCCTGAAGGAGCAGCAACTATTTGACCTTGTTTTGGAAGGTCTAGGATTTTTTCATGTAGAGTACCTGACTACGTATAAACGAGGTCAAGGTACTGAGCTTGAGAAATTAATTTCTCTTCAGTAACAACACCAGCCTTAGCTAAATCTTCAGTGATCTTGGGCAATAATGATTTAACAAACCATTCTGCCAAAATTTGATCTGGAATATAAACTTTCACCAAATGTCGTCTACGTCGCCATTCATGAATATGATCAGAAATATACGTGGACGTATATTGTTTTAGCGAAGTTAATAATTCTGTGTCATTGTCGTATCTGACAGGCAACTAAAAATGAGTCAAGAAAGATGTTGTGTTAGGTCCCTATATCACTAGTATAGCCCCTTATTATTGTTAGTGTAAACCCCTTATTGTTATTATTGTACCCTTGTAACCCCCATTTTGTTATTATTGTGCCCTTAAATTATTATTGTTAGGTCGGCTAGGATTACATTGTGGCCCACTAGGATTACATTATGGCCCCATGGACTCCTATATATAGAAAGGAGGTTTTTTGAATTGTATCATCCCAAGAATTGTTCATTTATGTAATGTATTTGAGGATTTCCCCCGCTTGAAGTGGCTCATTTCTAAGGCGTTGATATCTCTTTTCTTCTCTTTTTGGAAGTTTGGTTACACAACATTTGGTATCGAGCTTTGGATTCTAGGGTTTCATTGCTCCAAACGGGGTCATCGGTAGATTTTCGCTATAACTTTTTTCTACGAAGTTTCGGAAAGCTGAAATTTTAGGGTGCGAAGAAAAAATCTTGAGGAAGCTTGTGTAAATATTTCGGAGTTTGGTTCGCAATAAGTTCGGAGTAATACATGGAAGTCGAGGTATTTTTCGGGCTCTAAACAGGTCATCGTGGCATTTGCGCTATAGAATTTTTTTCTACGAAGGTTCAGAATCTGAAATTCATATGGTGTGAAGGCGTATCAAAATTCATCTAAAATTTCGGAAGCTTGGTTCGCAATATTTTTTAGAGATATGATAGTGCTTTTTCGGGCTCTGAATTTCATCTTAAAGAGGTGATCGTGGGAAAAGTTCCAATAACTCTCTCTCTGGGGTGGATTGGAGTGCCGTCAAAATTGGTCGCAAGTACACGGCCTGTAGTTTATTGGCTATCAATTTTAGAGACAAAGGACAAAACAGTGACACGTGTCAAGTCATGCAAGTTCGCTCCTCTTTGAACCGGTCAATTAGGTCATTGTGGGAAGTTGGACACAACTTTGTCTTGGAGAATCCAAATCGAGGTCGGACCTATGGCATTGGAAAGAAGCTTCAGAGGGCTACTACAGGGCTGAATTTCAGATATCGAAGATTTTCAATTACATATATAATTCAATCTCAATATTGAGCTCCTCAAAGCTAGTAAAAGGTGTGTATTTTTTTTTCCGAATTGCATAAGTCTTGTTTGAAGAATCAAGTTGAATTGATTCCAAGGGCATCTTGTAGAATAGATATCAATATTGGATTCTAAAATGGCCCCAAAAATAATTCAACACCCATTAAGCCCTCGAAGGCTCTACTATGACTCATGAAGATGAAAGAGGTACAGCATGATCTATCGAAATTACAAGAGCAAAGTGCGGCAAATTTCCTCTACTTAAAAAGCAACGAAAAAATGAAATGGAAGTTTTGAAGAAAGGCGTGGAAGTGAAGATGGACGGTTTGAAGAAAGGCATGGAAGCTAAAATGGATGGCGTGGAAGTGAAGATGGACGGTTTGAAGAATGACATGAAAGACAACATGGAAAACATGAAGAATGATCTAAAAGAATACATGGAAGGCTTGATGACAAGCTTAAAACGAGAAATGATTACTAATGGCGGAAATATAGGAGAAGAACCTCTGATGAGAACAAAATAAATGTTAATCATGATTTCATAAACTCGAATGTTCGCAAACGGGAAGAACCACCATATTCCAAAAATGGATATGAGGAAGTTTGATGGAAAGGATCACGTAACATGGATACTACGAGATGGAGCAATATTTTGATCTCATAGCATTATGAGCTGCCACCAAAAGGTACGCATTGCAACTTTACATTTAGAACAAAATACATTTGTATGGTATCAATGGCTTTGCTCCTAGTAAAAAAATTGTCACTTGGTCGATTTTTACGGAGAAATGATAGCACATTATGAGGATACAAAGAGCAACACCTTCTTTACCCAATTGATAAATCTCAAACAAAAGGGTTTAGTGGGGCGGCCACATTGAGGACTTCAAAAATTGAATATAAGGGTAAGCGATCTTACGAGAGGAACACGAGTTGATCTCTTCTAGAGCACTTTAAAGGATAACATCCAACATGAAGTTCGCGTTTTCGTTTGATTCATTGGAGAAGGCATTCGGGTTGGCGAAAAAGTTGAATGTAAAATTATGGCGACAAGGAAGCCTACCACTCAATTCTATAAAAAGAAGGAAGTGTTGCTACGCCTGGAATTTCCACAACCTACAAGGTTGACACCACAACAATTGGAAGAAAAAGAGCAAAAGGTCTTTGCTACGGTTGTGATAGCAAATACACTAAAGGTCATAAGTGTGCTAAGAAGAAATTATTTTACATAGATTGTGAGAGAAGAAGAAGAAAATGAACAAGAAGGATATACACCGGGAGGAGACCACCCCTAGAAGAGGAAGAAATAGATACGGAACCATATCGTGTAATGCCTTGTGAGGAATTACCACTCCTCAAACTCTCAAGATAGAAGGACATATAAAGAAGAAAAAGGGTAATAGTGTTGATTGATTCGGGTAGCACCCATAATTTTATTCATTATAAGGTAGCCAAGGGAATTAAATTGTTTCCTATGCCTGACACCGAATGTCAAGTGATGGTTGCAAATGGAGGAACTATAAATTGCTGGAAAATGCCATAATATCAAGCTAGCCATGGGGGAATATGTATTGACTAGTCCGATGCTTGCCATTCCTATGGGAAGTGCGTGTTGTAGTAGTCACAATGGTTACAATATTTGGGGATGGTAGCTTTTAATTTTCAAGAACTTTTCTTGAAATTTTTTTTTTTAGAAGGAAAGGAAGTCGAATTACGGGGTATTGTGGGGAAACGGGGAAGGATAATAAGCTCTAATGTCATGACAAAGCTTCTAAAGAAAGAAAAGCGAGGCGTAATTGCACAAGTGCTCACTAGAAGTTCCAACATCAAAATCATCTATTCTGCGGATCTCAACAAGTCTTGGACAATCATTTCAAGGTGTTTGAAACTCCCAAAGGACTCCCACCTATTCTTGATCATGATCATGCTATTCATTTGATTCGAGGAAGTGTTCCTCAAAACATCGGGCCTTATAGATATCCTTACTTCCAAAAAGAGCGAAATTGAACGTATGATTGCGAGAAATGTTAGAGGCGGGTATAATTCAACCCGAGTCAAAGTTCTTTCTGTACGTAGTATTGTTTACAAAGAAAGGATGGATCATGGCGAATGTGTCGGATTATAGGGAGCTCGATAAGCTCACCATTAAAGACGAAATTTCCCATTCTGTGATTGATGAATTATTGGATGAATTACATGGAGCAATTTATTTTACCAAGTTGGATCTTCGTTCGGGATATCATCGGAATTAGAATGAAGGCGAGAAGATATTCAAAAAACAGCATTTCGAACTCATGAGGGTCATTATGATTTTGGTCATGCCTTTTGGCCTTACCGAAGTGCACCTTCTACATTTCAAGGAGTTGATGAATTCCATTTTGGAAACCCTTCATTAGAAAATTTGTGCTAGTATTTTTTGATGATATACTAATCTACGAGTCTTGGAAGGATCATGTTGAACATGTTGACGGGGTGCTCAAACTATTGCGAAAGCAAATTATATGCAAAAAGTCCAAATGTTTCTTTGGAGTACAAAGAGGTGGAATATCTGGGTCATATTGTATCTCACGAGGGTGTTAAAGTGGACCCTAACAAAATTAAATCCATTAAGGAATGGAAAGTTCCCACAACCATAAAGCGATTGCGAGGATTTCTCGGGTTAACAAAGGTATTATCGTAAGTTTGTTAAGAATTATGGGGAGAATAGCGACACCTACAACAACATTATTGAAGAAAGATGCATTTTCATGGACTCACAGGCTTAGCGTTAAGGCCTTTGAACGTCTTAAGAGGGCAATGTGCCTAGCACGGTCTTAGCTACACCGGACTTCTAAAAACCTTTATTGTGGAATGTGATGCCTCGAAATGGAATTGGTGCGGTTTTAATGCGGGGAAGGAAGACCCATTGCTTTTGAAAGTCGTCCGATCAAAGGAAAGTATTTACGAAACCTATTTATGAGAAGGAAATGTTAGCAATACTACATGCACTAAAGAAATGGCGAACTTACCTAATGGGAAGACACTTCAAGGTAAAGGCGATCATGATAGTCTTAAACACTTTTTGGAACAAGACTATCGTCGGAAAAACAACAAAAATGGGTCACAAAGATGTTGGGTTACGACTTTGAAATAATCTACAAAAAAATAAAGGTGAATGTTGTTGCGAGATGCACTCTCAAGAAGAATGAAGAGGTGGAAGCATTGCTGTGTGCCATTTCTATTATCCAACCAGTTGGATAAGCTGAAGCAAGAGATGAATGGAAGAAGGACAAAGATGTATGGATACTCATTCAAAGAGATTTAGGCAAGATCCTACGTCACATCTAGTCTACATTTAGTTGGAAAAATGATTCCTTATGGTACAAGATCACTTATATCTTTGTAAGAATTCCCCAACAAAACAAAATATTCTTCTGGAATTGCACACTTCTCCTTTAGGAGGACACTCGGGATTTTTAAAAACTTACCACGGGGTGAAGAAAGAATTTTTTGGGATGGCCTTAAAATCGATATTCGAAAGTTTGTGGCGGAATATTTGCAGTTTGCAGGCGAATAAAATTGGAAAAAATTAAGACCCCCGGGACTTCTACAACCTTTATCCATTTCCAAGTCAACGTTGGGAGGAGATTTCAATGGATTTTATCCTGCTGCCAGGGTTTACACACTCTAAATGGAAGGAAAGATGTCATCATGGTGGTAGTTGATAGACTTGCAAATATACACACTTTTTGCATTATCTCATCCATTTAAAGCGAAGTACGGTTATACTACATTATCTAGGACGAAATTAAAAAACCCCATGGAAGCCCAAGGGTTATTGTGAGCGACGAAGTCCCATTTTCTTGAAATTTTGAGCGGAGTTATTTTTCTTGTTTGGGTACTCAATTAGCTCATAGCTCATCTTATCATCTCAAAATATGATGGTCAAGGCGAGATAGTAAATAAATGTTGGAAGGATATCTTCGTTGTTTGTATCTGATAAAAAAACACAATGGGTCGAGTGGTTACCTCTTCTTGAATGGTGGTATAACACTTCCTTCATACTGCCTTAAAAATGACCCCATTTGTAACACTTTATGGATATCATCCACCATCCATCACATCATCTTTAAAGGAAAATTAGAGGTTCAAACGGTGGAATCATCGAGCATCAGCGAAGTTCTCCAACTCTTAAAGGATAACTTTGAATTTGGCACAAAATCGAATGAAACAACGGAAATGAGATCAACATCATCTGTGAGAAAGTTTGATGTAGGAGATTGGGTATTTTTACGGCTACAACCATACAAACAAATGTCCCTCAAGCAAGCAAGAAGGATAATAAATTATCGCCAAAGTACTATGGTCCTTACAAGGTGTTGCAAAAGATTGGTACTATGGCATACAAATTGGAGCTTCTGCTTCTTAGTAGGTACATCCGATTTCCATGTTTCACGTAACTTAAAGAAGGTGCCTCGGTGAAAATCTTCCGGTTCAAACGGTATTGCCGAACTTGTTCTGGGGAAGGGAAAATCATATTGGAACTGGAAAGCGAGTCATGGAAAAAGAGCCGACAACTACGGAATCGATCAATTTGAGAGTATCTCATCAAGTGGAAGAACTTACCCAGAAGATTCTACATAGGAGGATGAGAATTTATACGAAGCACCGGAGCCTATAAAGTGTTGAGGACAACACTTTTTTGAAGGGGCATGTTAGGTCCCTATATCACTAGTATAGTCCCTTATTATTGTTAGTGTAAACCCCTTATTGTTATTATTGTATCCTTGTAACCCCCATTTTGTTATTATTGTGCCCTTAAATTATTATTGTTAGTCGGCTAGGATTACATTAGCCCACTAGGATTACATTATGGCCCCATGGACTCCTATATATAGAAAGGAGGTTTTGTGAATTGTATCATCCAAGAATTTTCATTTTGTCAATGTATTGGAGGTTGCCCCCTCGAAGTGGCTCATTTCTAAGGCGTTGATATCTCTTTTCTTCTCTTTTTGGAGGCGAGTTTCACCATGTTACTAGCGGCGAAATTATGGCTTGAGCCTTGTGGCAAATCAATGTTATTTAATGACAAGACCTATGAGGTTCTTTGGAAAATACGTAGCGAATGGTCATCTTCTGATTGAATTAGATGCACACTGAAGTGATAAGTCATAACATGATTTGATGGATCCTCTCTGACTTACCTTAATTTTGGTATATAATACGGAACGCTTACGCAGAGGCATTGGCGACGGTTCTAATAATAAAAAATGGGATCATTTGTAAGGCGCATCAAATCGGTAAAATCGAAGTTGCGTGGCAGTGGTGACGGTTAGGGTCTGACAGCCAGTAAGCGAGATCCGGGAGGCGGATACCCGAGGATAACTAGGAATTGGATTAGCATTAGGTATTGTGTAACCTCCGGATAACCGAGATGGTCGGACCATCTTTTGAGGTTATTGATACGGTATGACGAGTGCGGTTGTGCGATAGCTTGGATGCAGCCACGCAGGGACCGAATTGCGGTTGTCCCTGGTACGGTTGATATGTAAATTAGCAAGTTGACTTGTAACAAGTTTGTACTTGTACCGGTTTGTCCTATAGGTATACGAACCGAAGTCGGGGCGGGAGTCCCCGGCGGGGTACGGGCGTTTTGAGGGTTCTGCGGGATACGGGGATAGCCGAACTCGGGGCTACGGTACTCCGGGGAACGGGGTGTGATAGGTTGAACAAACGTTGCGGCGAGTTGCGACGGTTGAGGTGGAGTACGAGGTGTACTAGGCCCGACCTCTTTGGGCGAACTAGGTGCGAGGGAGTTTGAATAGCGGGTGAGCAGTGCAACGGGTTGGACCCGAGAAACCAATGGTGGAAGCGAGGTTGATAAGGTAAGCGCACATTGAGGTACGCAAAGTTGGTGATATTGGGATGGATCCAACACCATAGTTCCGAGTGTTGTCCCATAGAAGGTTGAACGTAAGGACCAAAACTTTGGTTGAATGTAGGGTTGATTAGTAAGTAGTAAATTTCCGGTAAAAGATGGTTGACCGGAGAGAATTTTGTTGGTAACCTTGGGCGGGTACTACCCTTGAGGTTGATAACCGGAGGCGCGTACTAAGGCGGGGTTGATAAGGACACGAGGAGCATATTGTGTTTGGGGGTTGACCTTGAGGAATGTCTTACATCTGAAGGTTGATACCCTTGAGGTATTCCTTGGGGGTTGCCCCAAATAATATGATTCCACGGTTTGTCTGGGAAAAAGGCGCTTATGAGTTGCACGGTGGTAAGCGACTACCTTGAGGTTGCCCCCCGGTGGTAGCGGCTACCACTGAGGTTGCCCCCGAGTGATAGCTGAGTTCCACGAGGTTGCCCCCCGGAAAGGCGGTGCCTTGAGTTTGAGGATTGGGAATATTACCGGACATCATAAAAATTTGCTGCGTTCGACGTTTCAATTTTAAGTCCATCAAGACCGGATGATAACACATTTTCGATGGGTTGAGGAGCTGCTCCGAAAGTACCGAGACAAAGACTGATATCCGAAGGAACGGAAGGACCACCATGTAAAAATGAAGATTCGGGCGTTTGAGAAAACATGGATGACTCTCCGGCCATAAAAGATGACGGATAATAACCTACGGGTGTAGGATGGAAATGGAATTCGAGGTGGATAAAAAGCAAGACCCGATTCTCTAAAAAATTAGTTAAAGAGAGATACCAAGGATTAGTTCGAATGGGGGTACATCGAAAATAGATTCACGTTCCCTAAGATTTAACGATTGAGGGGATTTGGGAAGAGATATGTCTTCGTACGGATTAGTAAGTTCTTGATAGAAATTAGTCGAGAGGAAGATTTTACTGTAATGATATTTCTTACCCTAGGTGAACCTGGATCGCTAGAAGTTGGTGTGATAAATCCGGGAAGTTTCTAACACGGAAGATTCGGTTTCGGGTTCGAGAGATTTCGGGTTCGTCGAGATAATTCACGAGAAGGAGAAATATTTTCGGTAACTTCAAAAAGCTGAAATTGGTTCTTGGATGTATTGTTGTAGGTATTTGATGATCGGGATGTACAACTATAGCGGAGCTTTCAACCACGGTGACCTAAGTCTACGGCTGCGCTGTGGTACCCGGAGCTCGAAGCCCTTGAGTTGCTTGGTGAATATTCGGGGGTTTCCCTTGAATTCTCCGGGATTGTCTCGGCAATTCCACCACGATTAAAAATTATCTAATCACACGCAAACAAAGAAAAATTTCAATGAAAACACATAAAGTCTCTAAGAAACAAACAATTGAATCATTCGCCAAAAAATCTAAGAGTTCAAACCACACACAAACGGGTAACTTTCCGTACTAAAAACACTAGTTGGTGATGAAATCCAACTTAGTAGAATTTAACACGAAAAGGGTGGTTGGAACGATTACCCAGAACAACTTTGTAATGAAACGGAAGTGGCACAAGTTTCTTCACAAAACCATCTCGAGTGAAGAGAACCCGCTAGAGAGTCCAAGTGAGTCTAGTCGACATCGATACTAGCCTAAGCTATGTTGGTGATAAGAGCCCTAGAAATAAAATATTACTAGATGAATTTTAGTTAAACGTTACTTTTATGAGGCATTTCTTAAGTCAATGGGTGCGGAAATGAAACTTTGGATGATGTGAAGACTCGACTTCCAAAAAACACTAAAATGCACCTATGATGATATTCAATTCTTTTTCTTTCAATGAACTTCTTTATCTAAAGAAAGAGTTAGAATGCAATCCTTTTAATTCCTTCTTTAAACATGAAAAATAATTGAAAAACTATTTTGTCTTTTCAATAACCTATCAAAGCTCACAAGAAAAATCCTTTTCTTTTCCGAACTTAGAAACTTCACAAAAACAATTTTCCTTCGAAGAAAGCTAAAAAACTAAAACTACTCAAAACTACAAACTCTAATCTTGAGATCTGAAATCTAAATTGAGTAAAAGCTTTTAAGAATTTTTTTATGAATGTTTTTCCTTAGTTGTTCGGCAAACTAAGAATCTATTCGTTTTTAGAATAACAAACGGATGAAAAACACTCAAAATATGTTTTTATAAAAATGAAATTCAAAACTTTGAACCAAGTTTTTTCGAAGATTCGCAAAGAAACAAAAGACTTAATTTCTCAATATAGGATGTTTTCATAATCGGGTCGGATTCAAAAGACAAAAAGAGATCAATGTAATCGAGATCTGCAAATTGTCAAAAAGTTTCGAATCGCTACAAAGACCAAGTGGAAAAAACAATCCAAGCGCAAAATCTTCTAGAAAATCATCAAAACATCAACATTGTTGGAGTTCATTCACAAAATTCTTGAAAGCGAAACAGTCAGTGCGAGGCGAAACCAAAGATCTAAAAATAAACTAGAAAAAGAAATCTAGCGATTTTCTAAAAATTTTACGGGGGTCGCGGAGTAACCGGTATTGACGGAGTGCGGTCCCGCCTTTGTATCCTTTTCGAAGGTGCGAACACCGCCGCACTATCGAAGTAAGGCGAGGAGTGCGGTCACGGGGAAAAAATTATAGAAAAACTTAAAATACAAGTTTTCAAAAACGAGGAAAATCAAATTACCCAAGCAGAGATATGTATCAATCAAAAACCGAGAAAAAATGTTTCCTCGAATCAAAAATAAAGAGAACCAAAAACAACAAGTTTTCCCCGGTGGAGTCACCATTTTGTTGTGTAGATTAATCCGTCTTGCGGACAAGACCGATCTCTCTAGTACTAAAAGTAACTAGCAACAAACGACCCGATTATACTAATCTCTCTCTAAGCATATAAGATTCATAAAAACACTATATGGGTGTAAGGCCTACCTTATGTCAACGCTTGCTTGATCTCATTGAAGTCCTTCAGGTACCTTTGAAAGAACGTTCCTTGTGAACTGCAGGTCACAAACAAGCAAAGATTACGCGGCACACCAATATAGACATTATTATAAACCATACTTATCATAATGATCAAAGGAATTTTATGAAATAAACCATGTCGACGGTTTAATGAGAAATGAGTATATATGTATTAACTTCAAATAAAGAAAACCTTTACAACTTTTATTGCCTTGATGTTGTGCGAGTCTTCTGGTCGGCAGGGCTATCTTCTAATTTGACAAGCATTGCACTCTTTGAACCAAGACGGATAGAGATGAGTGATTTAACCTCCACGAGAAAGTCTTGGATGGCGAAATTAAGATCTCAACATCATTTAACTTCAAATATCTTAGCTTGAACTCCCTTTGAGGCTACGAAGGCCTCTTTTTATAGTGGAAAAGAGGGAGGTTTCTTGTTCCAAATATGAAGGGATAGAATCCTCCTTCAAAGGGATTAGCTCCTTACATCAAGGGGTTAGCTCCATCGAGTAGAGGGATGCATCGGAGATGACGTATCATTCCCAAAAATTCCCATCTAGAATCTTCTAGAATACATACGAAATTCACTTTTTATCTTTACTTTCTCGCCTTTTAAGTTTCTGAGAGGTCCGCACCATAACACAAAGAACGTGCGGTATGGTTCCGCGGAAGGTGAACTAGGTGCGGGACCGCGAGAAGTATATAGAGAAAGTGCGATACCAATGTTTAGGGGATTTAGGAACTTTTTTTCTACGATTTTTGAAAGCTTGACATGAGGAGGTGATATGTTAGACTTGCAAAAGAAAAGGAGGGGAAGTATGAGTAATAATGAGCTCATACTCATAGTAAAATGTCGGGATGACGAGTTTTAGTGCAACACTAAGATGAATTTTAATCAAAATTCCCCGGTGGAGTTGCCATTATGTTGTGGTCTGTGATTTTGCGATTGGCATACCAAATGACAAGGCTATGAGAACCACTTTGGAATCTAGGATCTAACCCTCTTGGATTCGAGAGAGGATCTCTCTATATTTGTTTTAGAATGATATACTTTAAGGCTTATGATATGATGTTAGGCTAGTTATCGAAGTACAAGGGATTTGTTTGTTTTGGTTGGGAATCTTTAAATGAGAAGGTCATATGAAGTGAAGAAGGAAATAAGTGAAGGATGTCTCGGCATGGGAAGATAGGTTAAGAAAGCAGTGTTAATCCATTAGGCTATGGAGTCATAAAAGGGTTGACTTGCACGAAAAATATTCAAGGGTTTTCATAGGGCAAGTCATCATATCAAAAGATCTTTTAAGTTGAGTTTGTGGTATGAAAATAGTAAGAAAGGTTGTGAAAGAAGCTAACATATAAGAAAACAAAGGGCGACCTCGGATTAGGTAAGGACTTTGAACCTATCCCACAGCACAGACATAACCTCAAAGGAAAAACATTTAAGATAAACATAAAAAGTAACCTAAAAGATAAGGTAAGGACTTTGAACCCTAGCCTTCTTTGGCATACTCTTAAAGGAAATATTCAAAAGTTGTTTCCCAAACTAAACAAGGGACATGGCTAACCATAAACTTCATGATTAGGACTCTACTTAGTATGCGGTGAAAATATCATTCAAGAACAACATCTTAGAAGTTCTACTCGACGGAGCATGAGCTCATAGCTTGTTCCTTGACTTGCTAATACTCACTGTTTAAAATCATTCCCAAACACACACATTTAGAAGAAAACATAAAGATAAAGCTTATCGATTGAGCGATATGGTACTTTGTAGTAAATCCTACTCTATGTTGTTGTTCTTTATCGGGAGAAAATGGATAGTATGGAAACATAAGGAAAATAACAATTACGAGTAGAAAAATATCACCAATAATATAGACCATGATCCGAGTGAATCTTCTTGTCTATTAATGTGAAAAACCGGTCACATACTGCGAGTCCAATGGCTTTCTACGGTCAATACTTCTCTTCCCGGCCTACTATATTACAACTACTTAGCAACTTTTACTCAATAATAGTTCAAAAATTAACAATTTACCCGACCCTTTACAATGAGTTTTAAGCAGATACACATATAGGTGCAAAGAGGAAAAGTGGTGCGAGAAATGGTAATAAATATCAATTAAGACGAGAGGGGAGAGGTATTCAAATGCCCCGTGCAGCAATAATCATAGCAATAACTATCTGTACCACTTTAGCTGCTTTTAGTTGAATGCGAAACCAACTAGCATCTTTGGGAATATGCGAGGCTTGTCCTTTGAAGCGCGACCTGCGGGACAAGAAAACTATCATTTTTGGGTTTTGTAGCCCCATGTCTACTTAATATTTGTTCGACGGTTTAAGAGGTTGTGAGTAGGATGGTTGTCGAGGTGTCTTTGAGAGGTAAATTAGACTACGGGTGTCCTTTTGGTCCTTTGGTGGAGTAATAGCTTCTATAGATGTGGCATTTGAGACCTTTCTTTAGCTGATCTGTCTTGTTTTAGCACTTTAAGCTCTTGATGTTAGCTTTTAATTGTGTTTTTAAGGCCTTATTAGACCTTCTCGGATCATCTTGTCTTCAAAGTTTGTGTTTTGTCTTTATCCTTAATTTGTTGGTTAAGACTTTGATCTTTGGATTTTTATGCTTTAACCTCTAAGAAGATTTCATGATCTTCTTTGTTTTCCTTTGTGTATAGGTGGCTCCTTTACCGCGTTGGATGGTTTGTTGTATAACCAATCCTTCACGAAACAATTGGTTAAAACGTGGAATTAACCCTTATTCATCCCTTTTTGCATTAGTTGTCTTTGAGGATCGTCATCCTCGGTTTCTTACTGCTGATGCAGTTGTGGGAGGACCTTTTGACACTTTGGCCACCACTAAAACATAACGAATAAAAACATCAAACGTTATGAAAACCGTTTTGTGTTTTGGTTTAAGCGCATTCAAAAGCTTGGGAATGGCTCGGGAGCGATTGCGGAAGGAGAAAAATTATTCAAAGGAGGAAATTCCTGGTCGGGTCTTCGGGGAAAAACAAAAACAAAAGGGGTGAATTTAGAAACCGAACGGGGGTAGCGGTTTTGCGGGAAAAACTAGTGGTTTTCCTGAGTTGATGAGTGGTAAGCGGTAAAAACCAATATGAATGCGATCATATACATTGATCGCCACGTGTCTAAGGGAAAAACCATACGTTTCACGTGAAAATGGGTTGTTAAACCTTGACACCAAAATCCGCGCGATATCGATTTCGAGGCCGTCGGATGCGGGGCAGTTGACGGTAGGGGATGGATGCGATCGGTGAAGATGATCGACCGGCGAGAGAGGAGGAGGACACATGGCATGCTGTAGAGATTGGATGGTGGTGGAATAGTGGGCGATGGGCCGGGGAGTGATGTCAACTTCTTTTCCATGAAGTGAAAAGGTTCTTCGAGCGGGGTTAAATGGTGAGAGTGAGAGATGGTCATTAGATTAATAATATCAATGGTGAGGATTGACTTGGGGAGACAAAGGCGGATGAAAGAATTAAGCGAAAGAGGCGATAGGGAAAAGGGAGGGGGATGTGGTCCCGTGGAAGAAAGGAGGGCGAGAAGCTAAGAAGGAGAAAGGACTGGAGCCTGCTTTAGTCACGGGCATGGGATTATATGAAAAAAAGGTGGAGGGTTTAAGCCCTCGAGAACGCCCAGGCCTATATATAAAAAGGTCGGAAAGGTCTAAAAAAGTGGGTTTTAAAACTTTTTTAAAAGGTTCGTAGGGTAAAAGGGATAGTTTAAACCATAAAAAAGGGGTTTTTATGGGTTTAAAGGGTTTTTATGGGGAAATGAGGGTAAATGAGGGAGAAAGGAGCCTTTTTAGAGGAAAAATGAGTGATTAGGATAGGTAAACATGGATGAAAAAGTGATGGGTGAGGAAATGAATTTGTGGAATGATGGAAAATGGCTTTATAAGCATTTTTTTCTTTGGATATCGGCGGGACTTCTTTGAGGGATTTTTTGTGGAAACCGATGGTAAGAAGATGATTTGTAAGATAAAAAAGACACCGATAAGGCTTCAATAACTAGCATTTTTCCATGAATATTTGTTCTTGGAGGCTTAAGAACACATATTTAGCAATCATTTGCGTGACAAAATTTACTAATGGCTAACGGTGTCTATAGATGACACTCTACGATATGATAAAAATTTAAAAAAAAAATTATGATGGAAATACACCAACAAAGTACGCAATATAAGGAGCTATGAAGGAAGTACATTAAGAATCTCACAGTGGTATGGTACAAGTACTCAATATTGAAGTATTATGACGGAAGTACATCAAAATTCTAGCACTTATAACCTCTATCAAAGTAAGGAACTCAGTACATAAAATTTTATGGTAATATGCCTCATTCATGCAATCTAATATTTTCAGTTCTCCCATTAATAATATACTCACAACCTAGAAACAGTGTAAATTGATCATAAGATATAAAGTGGAAGCAGCCTGGGATAAACTTACCGGAAATGTGACCTTGCAACTGATGTCAAAAGGAGGAAAAGAAAGCCTGGGAAAGGTTTCTCAAGTAAAGCGGGGAGAAAGTCTTTGAGGAAGTATTGGAGTGTTGGAGGAAGTGTTGCCTTTAATGCCAAAAGGGAGATTGTTGCCAAATATTTTCATTCATGGAAAAGGAGCACAAAGGAGCGACACATGAACTATCAAAAAGGAAAAGGAAGCTAGAAATTTTAGCACAAGAAGAAAGTTAGACGAGGAGCAAAGGAAGCAAAAGCAAAGGAAATAGAGCGAGTAAAGGCATCAAAGGAAGCTAAGTGAGATAAGGAAGTAGTAAGTAAGGTGTGCATCGTGTAGAGAGTAAGGCGTGTAGCAAGAGTAATAATCCCAAGTCGAGAATGAATAATGAATAGAAGAACAAGCTCAAGAGAGATCAATGCATTTAGAGAAGCTGAATAAAGCTCGGGGAGAGATCGGCGCATTTTAGAAATTGGATAAAGCTTAGGAAGTATAGCGGAGATGCGAGGTAGCGGTGGTCGTAGAAAGAAGAAAATTGACTAAGGTGGAGAACACTTAGAAGAATTCCAGGGAGGTGAGCGGACGGTCGAGTTAGATCGCGAAGTGAAGGCGAGAGATGGGCAGGATGAGATTACACCACAAGATGAGTCGGGAAGGACGATCGGTTGCAAGAAGCGGCGAGGGCCATAGATGCGGTGTAGATCAATGGTGACAATCACATCGCAACCATGAACATCATCCGCACATCACAAGGTACAATGTTTCTGGTTAGGAATTCACAAGTTAATATGTTTAACATACGTGTGAAGAAAGATCGGCAAGGAGACAAGCATGGACCATTAGTTCCAACGAGTACCAACGACGAAGATCGAAAAGCGCAAATTACAAATTTTAGCGCTTAAGTGTTAAGGTTGCCACGGGGGTAAGGCTGACACACAGTAGCGGAATGCGAAGTGGAGAAGGGACACGTGTTGGCATGACGGGGAAATCGGTGAGGACGGGTATATCTTATAGCGGTCAACGATGGATGAAGAATCACGATTTAGCACATCTCAAATGTTGAGAAGGACAATGCTAAGGCTTCGAAAAGTATATTGGTGTACACTCAATGCAATAAGGTAAGTTATGTTGGCTGCAATGTGGTGAAAGGAAGGAAGCATGTCATCTTGTGCATTATACACATTGCAAATTTTCATGTTTTGCACTTAAGGTTTGAATGGTAAGTTAATTTGGATGTGATGTGATGTGATCGCATATCACACGAGATAGAAGATACGTTATTGCTAAATGTTAAAATTTGTGGGCAAGCACGATTCGATGCATTGTGATTGGTCGAGTGTTATTGGACGAGATAACTATTTCGCATTTTGTTATATAAAATGTGCGTTGTTTGATCACTAGTTTATGTATATGAAATAAAATAAGATATTGTCCATACATTAAAATGGATTTTATGTGGGCCATACCCCATAGGTCACAAAGGAAAGACCTCAACGCATGACAAAGGACCGAGGAGCCCATGCTAATAGTGTTGTGGCATTGAATCAAACTAAAAAGGTGAACACGGAAGAAAAGACTCGGGTAACAAAAAGAAAAATCGAACATAGCAAGAAAAGGCTTGGGTAAGAAAAAGTACCTAGAGCTCATGCGGAAACCGATTGCAATAACATGGGTCAAGTCGGGAAAAAAGGTGGTCATGCGGCACGGTTGGAAAATAACTACGAGAAACACAAAAGACAAAGGGACGGCCAGTAGAGAAGAAGGACAAATGCTCAAAAAAAGCTGAGAAACTTAAAAGGGGTTGAGTGAAATATTTGAATGTAACTATAAATGTATTATTTGTTTTATATTATTTGTGATGCGAGGAAAGTCTCCCAATCAAATAAAAACTCCATTTTGATGTTTGTACTAATTGTATATATTATTGTAACACCTTTGAATGTGTTGAGTAAGGAAATGAATGGATGGAAGGCAAGAGTCATGCTGTTCACTTCATATTCCCATATAGAATACAAACAACCATGAAGTGATGTATATAAAAATGAAGTGTTATTGTAATATGAATAGTGAGGTTAGAGAGTGGAAGAATGAGAGAGATCGGATAGAGATGCTCTCCGGATCCGAGAGCTGATATGAAGTAGATTTGAAGGCCGGAAGGAAGCGGCATTGAAGAAGGAGAAAAATAGAGTTGATATCCGGAGTAAAGCATCATATGATTTTATTGTGTTGTGAGGGAGTTAGCGCTTCCATATCAAGTTTTAGCTTGATAGATGTCCGGTTATGTTGGTTGAGGTAGGAGCCTCCACGTAGGTTGTAGCCTACAAAAATAGATAGGGGTTGGAGCTTCCTTTCAAGTCCTATGGGTTGAAGCTTGCAGAAAATCGGTTGTGAAGGGAGTTGGAGCTTGCGTTTACATCACAACTTAATAATAAGATATGGTTGCTATTCTGCCTTTATGGGCTTCCACTTATATGTTTTCTATGTGCTTGATGATTAAGTGTTGATCTAATGTTTTAATTTGTTTAATTACTTGTTGTTCACACAATATGTTTGTTGATCCATTATGTATTAAGTTTCTTATGAAATGAAGGTGTAAATGAGTTGAATGAAAAAGTTTTAAATGTCCATGAATGTGATAGCAGATTCACCCCCCCCCCTCTCGGTTTAACTAAGGGTTCATCAAAGAGTGATTCTTCATAGTATTGAACCATGCAAATAAATATGATAACCTATTCATCCAATGACTTCAAGTGTGTTGTTCAAGTTCAACTTTCTTCCAAACCAATCATCAAGCCACGAAGAAATTCAAAGTAACGAAATCGGTGAGGATTAGGATATGTCGAAGATGATGAAAACTTACATATCCCAGTTATTAAAAGCCCATCAAGTTCGTTAGTGTAGGCTTTCTTGAACAAATCACATCAACAAATTATGTGACGAGTTTGATGCCGGGAGCATCTTCTCTAAGTCAAAATTCCAAGTAGAAATCGGACAGCCAAGGGTCTTGACATTTGTCGAGGAGGAAATATTATACAAAATGACATTGTAAATCCTGTGTAAAAGTATTTAGTTGGTGAATAAGCATAGAGTTAGTGAATTATAATTAGATGAGTATTAGTTATAATGAACTATCATATAAATCCATTTTGAGATGGAGGGATGACTTGAGAAATTAGTGAATGATTCATAGATAGAGTTAAGTATGGTTTTTTAGAAAAATAGTAGTTAGTAGGTGATATGTGAGGAGTTAGTTGTATGAGATGGATAAGCTTTGAATTGTATTATAAATTATCTTGTAAGCTTTGAAGGAAAGGCCAAATTAACAAATAATATTAGGACGAGAGATAGAGGCGAGAGATGAGAGACGAGAGAGGGTTCTATGTAGGAAGAGAAGGCCATGCAAAGAGAGCATCGAGCAAAGACAAAATGTAAGTAGGTTTTATCACATATGCATATTTTTTTTTTTATTAATAAGAAATTGAATTCATGTGGTTATTGTGACTTTGTTACGCACTAAGTGATTTGTAACGAGATAATATGGTTTTACGTAGCCAATAAACCATTGTTATGTGAAGTTTGATAAATGATTAAGTCTTACTATGTGATTTGAGACTTAATAGTTGGGTAGAATCATGTGATTCCGGTCTGGAGGAAATTAAACTTGTGTGAGGCGGAGAGAAACAAATCTGAATTCGGATTCCGGAAGAGGTGTTTGTATTCGGGATTGAAACCTTTATGAAAAGTGTGAAAAAGAGTGAAGGTCGTAGATGCGAGTGAGAATAAGAAGTTAAAGCTTGGGATATATTAGCACTACTAAACACCAAATAAGCTCGGGAAGGATAGCGTGAAGGAAACGAGGAGATGTAGAGTGGTGGTGGTCAAAAACGAGAGAAAATACTAAGGTAGCAAAGCCTTTAAAATATTTATAAAGGAAGAGAACGAGACGGTGAGGATTAAATCGCAAAAGTCCAAAGCGAAGAATTGGCAGAGTCAGTTACTTCGCAAGGTAGTTTGAGAGCGCAAAGTGCACATGTCACGCGGAGTAGCCAAGTGTACATTGCAATTAGATATTATTTAGTTACATGTTAATACTTGGCGAAGCTATTTGATTTGCGATGCGGCCGACCGAAGGAAATGCGGAAGCTGTTAGATGCGACATAGATCTATGGTGAAATTGAATTACAACCCGGTTAGATTTTGCAATCGGTGATCATTATAATTACTTGTTAAGCCATCACAAGTTAAAAGGTATAAGTTGCGATGTCGTGAAGAGGAGCACATGCCCGGCGGGGTCCACGCACATAGCGCATATTGCATATGCATGCGCTATTGCATAAGCGATTAACGATGGAGGTTAAAATCTGCGACATGCCAAATGTCGAAGTTAGGCGGATTTGAAGTGATATATGTTTCTATCTATGATAAGTCTTAAAAATTTGTGGGCCACAAAGTTATTAGATTAGCGATATTATGCTAAAGGCTTGTGAATGTTTATTTGGGTATGCAATATAGTTTTAATATTGCGATACGATAATTGTGATACCGTATGCGGTGCATTGGGTAATGTAAAGGAGGTGGTCACGATATAAAGGAAAATATTGTTTTCCACGTGTAATTTTATAAAAATGGGTTTATGAACGTATACGAATGTGGAAAATTCAAAATATACTCTTTTACGAGTATTAAAACTTGGGAATGGGCGGAAAGTTAAATTTTCTATGTATATGGGTATTTGCGGCCTTTTAGGTTTGCATCACAATACGACATGCACATAAGACGAAGGCAGCATTCAAACAAAAATGCTCACATTTCCAAACAAGAGTTCATATGGAAGATCATTGTTTTGATCTCCAACCTTTTCACCATTGTGGCGAGCATAGTCATTAATCGAGAGAAATTACGCAACCAACACCCCCGGCCCGGAAGTGAAGATCGATTATGAATGGGTTGATCCTTGGGAATAATTCGTCCACGAGTCAAAATATTGTATAAGTTTTACAACCGAATTAAATCACACTTATTGTAGGGAACAATAAAAATACGATGGTACTCTCATGCGGTTAAACGGGGGGAGTACACTAGTGCAACACTCCTACACCGAATGGGGGGGAGTTCGAAATAATTTCTAGATGATTGTCTCTTGTTTCGAGTGACAAAGGGGGGGGAAAATATTAATAAAATTGACGGTGGTTTTCAAACTAGAATTTTTGACAACATCGGCAAAAGCGACCGGTGGGCATCTTTAGCGACGGTGGGCATCTTCAACGGCTAGTGGCGTTCAAACATCCGAAGCCGGTGGGCATCAATGACCAGGTTATTTTTCGACAAGCTGCCGGTGAGAATTTTTTTGACGGCATAAACAAAGAAATAGTGAGATGTTTTTTGGCATCATCAACCGGTGGGTGAGCATCATCGACGGTGGGCGATATCTGAAGTAGCCGGTGGGGTACATTTTCATCATCAAAAAAATTTCCGAGTGGGAATCTTCATAATTTTTTCGGTGGAAAAAGGATGTTTATTTCGAACGAAAGGATAGATGGACCCTTTGCTGACTTGGCACGTGATGGAGTTGTCAAGAAAAATTTAGAGATGAATCGAACATACGGCCCCAACTCGCGAGATGCTCTTGATTGTAGTTTTTTTCATCATCCGGCTTTGGTGGTTTTCGAGGCGATGTTTTTGAGGATCAACATTTTAGCATGAGAACTTGGAAGAAGGTTCCTCGTTCTTATTTTGGATTTATCATTGAGGGGGAATGTTAGCCTTCTCTCATAAAAATTATAAATCCAAAGTTAACTAAATTAATTAAATATTGAAAATCAGGATTTTTATGCCTTGTTTTCTAGATTATGTTAGTTCCTCTTGATTAGGAGTTAGTTGAGCCTAGCTCCTAGTTAGTGTGTGGTTAGATATTTTCAACGAGTTGTCCAAGATAGACACCTTATCTTGAGACAAGCCTCAAATATTTAATTGTATTATTAAATTCTTTTAATAATGAGAATATGTGAGGAATGTCATAAGGCTCTCAAGCCTTTTACGCCATGTACGGTGTAAGTATGTCTTTCCTATGTTTCTAGTGTTTTTATATGTTTTATGAGTTTAATGATTTCTTACATCCCTCCATCTCTCCTTATTTTTTGAGTCTTTATCTCACCCCCTAAACGCGCACACACTCTCTCTCTTCATATCTATATATCTCTTGTTCCCTCGCTTTCTCTATCTCTCTCTTCTTCACTCTTCCATCCATATAAATATTTATCTCCCTATGTCTCTCCTCTCTTGTCTCTCTATATCACCCCAAAAATATACACATTGTTCTCCATATATATCTATATCTCCCTCCCTCTCCCTCTCCCTCTCCCTCTCCCTCTCTTTCCCTTCTTTCCCTTTATCTGCCCTTCTATCTCTCTTCCCACCTACTCTCCTCTCTTCCTTTGTCTGTCTCCCTTTTCACTCCATTTATTATCTCTCTTTCTCTCTCTGTCTTTCTTCTTACCTCCCTCTCTCTCCCCCTCCAAATCCATCTCTCTCTCTCTCTCTCTCTCTCTCTCTCTCTCTCTCTCTCTCTCTCTCTCGATACTCCAACTCCCCGCCTCTCCCTCCCTCTCTCATTGTCTCTCCCCATTCTCTCCATATCTTCTTGTTGTCTTTCTATCTCACCCCCAAATATATACAAACTCTCTGCCTGCTCCATTGTCACTCCCTCTCTCTTTATCCACCTTTCTCTCTCTATTCGTTCTTCTTCTCTTTCTATTTTTCCTCCAAATCCATCTCTCTCTCTCCCTTTCTTTCTCCTCCTCTCTCCTCCTCTCCCTCTCTCCATATTTTTGTCTCCCTCTCTATCTCTTACCCTTCTCTCCCTCTCTCTCTCATCTCCTCTCTTTCTTCACTCATCCTCTTCTCTTCCTCCCTCTCTCTCTCATATGATTCTCTCTTTCTTCACTCCTCTCTCTCTCCCTCAATTTATCTCCATCTCTCCCTTGTCACTTCCTCTATGTATCCACCTCTATCACTCTAGGTCTTTTTTCTTCCTCCCATATATATTTGGAACTAATATACATCTAATATATTATAATATAACAAATTTTATATTATATTAAAGTTAATGTTGTATTAATCCAAAATTATTAAATTCAATAATATTAATATTAAACTATATTAATATTAATATCAAATTTCATAATAATATTAATAATAATAATAATATTTTTTTAACATTAATATTAGATTTAATGATATTTTTACATGACATGATAACAACAATTATAATAAAATTATATCGATTTAATATTTTCAAATACAACAATATTTTTACAACTTTGACCTTGAAATATTTTATCTTCTTGATTTTAATATATCCATAAAGATGGCTTTCGTTTTTAAGCTTCATATTATAAATTTTTAATAAATAAATATTTAAATATTCTAGAACCATTTTATATAAACTTAAATGATTTTTTATTCTTTGTGTTAAATTAACCTTTTTATTTCGATTTAAGAAATGGTATTGAATTTACTAAAGAGTAAAGATGTTTAAATTTTTACATAATTTGGAATTTTAATGTAATAAAAACTTTTGTGGAAGGTAAATTTATTATCCATTGAATTGAAGGTATATGATAAGGTACATTTTGAGCATAGGTAGACATACTTACAAATTTCCCCCATACTAAGTTGTAGAATGCACCTCCCAATGCAATAGGTTTGTTGGGTATGTGTTATTTATTTCCACGACTAGTTCCATGCATTGTACATTGCGTCGGTTGCACCACCCCCACAACGGGGTCTAGGGCAACCACGAATTTTTGTGGACACAATAATAGTTGGGCGGACCTGAAAAATATGGTGGGCGGACTGCCTGGATTTTCCACATTGGTTTTTCACATGGTTGTAGGCATGATGTTTCTTTTCCCATGGTATTTTGTATATCGTATTTGTGAAACCGGCTCAAAAAATAGAAGAAAAGAGATATCAACGCCTTAGAAATAAGCCAATTTGAGGACAACCTCAACACATTACATGAATGAAAAATTCTTGGATGATACAAATTACCAAAACCTCCTTTCTATATATAGGAGTCCTTGGGACCACAATGTAATCCTAGTGGGGCCACGATGTAATCTTTAAACGAACCTAACAATAATTTAAGGGCACGATAATAACAATAAAGGGGTTACACTAACAACAATAAGGGACTACACTAGTAATATAGGGACCTAACATGCCCCTCTCCTTGAAAAAGTGTTGTCCTCGACACTTGAGTAGTTACGGGTATACCGCCACAATTCTCATCCTCCCATGTAGAATCTTCGGTGGGTAAGTTCTTCCAATTGATGAGATACTGCGAAATTGATCGATTTTGTAAGTTTGTCGAGTTCTTGTTTCCGTGACCGCTTCGGGTTCCCATATGATTTTCCTTCCTCATCAAGTTCTGGAAATATTGTTTGGTTGGAATATTTTCACCTATAACCTTCTTTAAGCATGAAACATGGAAAATTGGATGCACTCGTGAAGAAGTAAGAAGCTCCAATTTTTATGCCATAGTACAAACCTTTTGCAACGCTTGAGACCATAGTACTTTGGAGATAATTTATTATCCTTCTTAGCTTGCTTGAGGACATTTGTTTGTATGGTTGTGAGCATATACCTATTCTCCTAAATCAAAACTTCTCTCGCTACGATATTGATCTTCCTGTTGTTTCATTCAATTTTGTGCCAAATTCGAGTTGTCCTTTAAGAGTTGGAGAACTTCTTGTTGATGCTCGATGTGATCTTCCTTGCTTGAACCTTCAATTTTTCTCTTAAAGATGATGTGATGGATGGTGGATGATATCCATAAAGTACCATAAATGGGGCCATTTTTGCTGCCGGTATGGAAGGAAATGTTATACTACCATTCGGCGAGAGGTAACCACTTGACCCATTGTGTTTGTTTATCGAGATACAAAACAACGAAGATATCTTCAAAAATTTATTTGCGATCTCGGTTTGACCATTGGATTGAGGATGATAAGATGAGCTATGAGCTAATTGAGTACCCAAACAGAAAATAACTGTTTGTCAAAAATTTCTAGTAAAATGGGATCTTTTTAAGCTCACAATAACCCTTGGGTTTCCATGTAGCTTTTGAATTGTGTCCATAAATGTAGTAGCAGTACATGCTTTCTTTAAATGGATGAGATAATGCACAAAAGTGTGCATAAATTGGTAATTCTATCAACTACCATCATGATGACACTCTTTCCTTTAGACTTAGGTAAACTGTGATAAAATCCATTGAAATCTCCTCAAAGGTTGACTTGGAATGGATAAAGGTTGTATAGGAAACACAGGGTCTTAATTGTCTCAACTTTTATTCTGTGGCAAACCAAAAATTCTGCCAAAAAATTTTGAATACCAGATTTAAGGCCATCCAAAATAAATTCTTTCTTCACCCTATGGTAAGTTTTTAAAAAATCTTTGAGTTTCCTCCTAAAGGAGAAGTGTGCAATTCAAAGAATCTTTTTTTAGTTGGGAATTCTTACAAAGATATAAGTGATCTTTGTACCATAAGGAGAATCCATTTTTCCAACTAAATGTATTAGATGTACTAGGATCTTCTTTTTGCAACTTTTGAATGAGTGTCCACACTTCTTCGTCCTTCTTTCATTCATCTCTTGCTTCGGTTATCCAATCTAGTTGTATAATAGAAATGGCACAAAGAAATGCTTCCACCTCTTCATTCTTTCTTGAGAGTGCATCTGCAACAACATTTAGCTTACATTTTTTGTAGATGCTAGAATCATAACCCAACGGATTTGTGACCCATTTCTTTGCTCTTCGAGGATAGTCTTTGTTCCAAAAGTGTTTAAGACTATCATGTCATTTTTTACCTTGAAGTGTCTTCCCATGAGGTAAGTTCTCCATTTCTTTAGTGCATGCGGTATTGCTAACATTTCCATTCTCATAAATAGGTTTTTGTAAAAAGCTTTCCTTTGATTGGACGACTTTCAAAATCAATGGGTGTACTTCCTTCTTGCATTAAAACAACACCAATTCCATTTCACAAAAGGCATCACATTCCACAATAAAGGTTTTTGTGAAGTCTGGCATAGCTAAGACCGGTGCTAGGCACATTGCCTCTTTAAGATGTTCAAAGGCCTTAGTTGCTTTAGGAGTCCATGAAAATGCATCTTTCTTCAATAATGTTGTTAGAGGTGCTACTATTCTCCCATAATTCTTAACAAAATTGCGATAATACCCTGTTAACACGAGAAATCCTCTGCAAGCTGGCACATGGTTGTGGGGACTTTCCATTCCTTAATGTCTTTAATTTTGTTAGGGTCTACCTTAACACCCTCGTGAGATACGATATGACAGATATTCCACCTCTTGTACTCCAAAACATTCGGATGTTTTTGCATACTAATTGTTTCTCCTACAATAAATTGAGCACCATTGTCAACATGTTGAACATGATCCTTCCAAGACCTACGCCAGATTAGTATGTCATCAAAAAATAAAAGCACAAATTTTCTAAGGAAGGGTTTGAAAATGGAATTCATCGAAGCCCTTGAAATGTAGAAGGTGCATTGGTAAGGCCAAAGGGCATGACCAAAATTTTCATAATGGCCCTCATGAGTTCAAAATGTTGTTTTCGGAATATCTTCGGTCTTCATTCTAATTTGATGATATCACGAACAAAGATCCAACTTGGTAAAATAATTCTCCATGTAATTCATCCAATAATTCATCGATCATAGGAATGGGAAATTTAACTTTAATGGTGAGCTTGCGGGCTCCCTATAATCCGGACACTTGCACCATGATCCATCCTTCTTGTGTACCAATACTATAGGATCGGAGAAGGAACTTTGACTAGGTTGAATTATACCCGCCTCTAAAATTTACGCAATCATACGTTCAATTTCACTCTTTTGGACATAAGGATATCTATGGAGCTGATGTTTGGAGGAACAATTCCTGGAATCAAATTAATAGCATGATCATGATCACAAATAGGTGGGAGTCCTTTGGGAGTTTTAAAAAACGCGGAATGATTGTCCAAGAATTTTTGGAGATCGGCGGAAATAGATGATTTTTTGATGTTGGAACTTCTAGTGAGCATAATTGTGCAATTATGCCTCGTTGTTCTTTGTTAGAAGCTTTGTCATGACATTAGAGCTTATTGTGTTTCTCGGCTTCCCTGAAATACCCCGTAATTCGACTTCCTTTCCTTCGAAAAAAATTTCAAGAAAAGTTCTTGAAAATTAAAAGTTATCGTCCCCAAAGATTGTAACGATTAATGCTCCTAGTACAACATCACCACCTCCCATAGGAATGGAAAGCATTGTACTATTCAATACATACTCCCCATAGGTGCTTAGCTCTTATGAATTTTCGAGAGAAATTTATAGTTCCTCCATTTGCAACCATCACTTGAAGTCTGTGGTCTTCAGGTATAGGAAACAATTCAGCCTTGGCTACCTTACAATGAATAAAATTATGGGTACTACCGAATCAATCAACACTATCACCTTTTTCTTCTTCGATATGTCCTTCTATCTTGAGACTTTGAATAGTGGTAATTTGCCAATGCATTACACAATATGGCTGGACTTATTTCTTCCTCTTCTAAGGTTGGTTCTGGGTGTATATCCTCTTCTTGTTCATTTTCTTCTTCCTCTTCACAATCTATGTAAAATAATTTCTTCTCGACACACTTATGACCTTTAGTGTATTTGCTATCACAAGCATGGCAAAGCCCTTTTGCTCTTTTTCTTCCAATTGTTGTGTTGTCAATCTTGTAGGTTGTGGAAATCTAGGAGTAGCAACACTTGCCTCTTTATAGAAGTGGGTGGTAGGCTTCCTTGTCGCCATAATTTTACATTCAATTTTTCTTGCCAACTTTGAATGCGTTCTCCAATGAATCAATTTCCAAAACGCAAACTTCATGTTGGATGTTATCCTTTAAAGTACCTATGAAGAGATCAATCTTGTGTTCCTGCGGAATATCGGTTACGCTTATATTCAATTTTTGGAAGTCCTCAAAGTGATCCCCCACTAAACCCTTTTGTTTGAGATTTATCAATTGGCTAAAGAAGGTGTTGCTCTTTGTATCCTCATAATGTGCTATCATTTCCTCAGTAAAAATTGACCAAGTGACAATTTTTACGGGAGCAAGGCCATCGATACCATACAAATGTATTTTGCTCTAAATGTAAAGTTGAAGTATTACCTTTTTTGTGTGTTTTGCACATTATTGAGATCAAAATATTGCTCCATACGTAGTATCCATGTTATAGGATCCTTTCCATCAAACTTCCTCATGTATTTTGGATGGTGGTTCTTCTCGCCAACATTAGAGTTTATGAAATCATGATTAAAATTTATTTGTTCTCATCATGAGTTTCCTCTACTATATTTTTCACCATTAGGAAACATTTTTTGTATCAAAATTTTCAAACCTTCCATCTACCTTTTAGATCCACATTCTTCATGTTTTCCATTTTTTCATCGATCTTAGCTTCCATGTCATCCATCTTAGATTCCATGCCAGCTTCCATGCCATCTATCTTAGCTTCATGTCATTCTTCAAACCATCCATCTTAGATTCCATACCTTTCTTCAAACCATCCATATTAGTTTCCACGCCTTTCTTCAAAACTTCCATGTCATTTTTTGTTGCTCTTTGAGAGCGAAATTTGACTGCACTTGCTCTTGTAAATTTGATATGTCATGTTGCCATTCTTCGTCTTCATGATTCATAGTAGAGCCTTCTAAAGGCCTAATGGGTGTTGAATTATTTTTAGGGGCCATTTTGGAATCTAATGCGTATATATTCTACAATATGCCCTTGGAATCAATTCAACTTGATTCTTCAAACAAGATTGTACGATTCGGAAAAACAATACACCTTTTACTTGTTTTTGAGGAGCTCTATTGAAAATCAATTAGCTCTATAATTTTAGATCCTCGGTATCTAAATTCCAATCTTTTAATGGCCACTTTGAAGCTTCTTTCAAATTTCATAGGTTTGACCTAATTTGGATTCTTCGAGAAGAAAAGTTATGTCCAATCTCCCACAATGACACAATTATGGACTAGTTCGGTAGAGCGAACTTGTATGACTTGCCATGTGTCACTGTTTCCTCATTTGGATTTGAAATTCATAGACAAGAAACTAAAGTCCATGTACTTGCGGTATTTTTACGGCATTCCAATCGATGCTCAAAGAGAGAGTTATGAATATTTTCCCACGATAACCTCTTTGAGATGAAGTCCCGAGCTTTGAAAAAGACACAGATCATATCTGCGAAAATGTGCGAACGAAGAACTAAAATTTTGCAATGACGTTCCTCGGGATTTGGCTTCGCTCTCTAAACATTTCATCTTCTACAACTTCGTGAAAAAAATTTATAGCGCAAATGCGCGATGACCTATTTAAGTTAAATTCGGGAGCACAAAAAGCCATAACTTCCATAGATCATATCTCGAAAATGTTGCGAACCAAGATTTGAAATTTTGCGAAAATGTTCCTCCGGATTTCGGATTCGCACTCAAAATTTTTTATCTTTTGATCCTTCGTAGAAAAAAATTTATAGCAAGAATGATTACGATGACCGGTTTGGAGTAGCGAAAACCCTAGAATCAAAGCTACGATACGAGAATGTTGTGAAACCGGCTCAAAAATACAGAAAGAGATATCCAACACCTTATAAATAAGACACTTCAAGGGGGAAACCTTGATACATTACATGAATGAACAATTCTTGGATGATACAAATTACAAAACCTCCTTTCTATATATAGGAGTCCATGAGGCCACGTGTAATCCTAGCAGGCCTAGCAATAATAATTTAAGGGCACAATAATAACGATAAGGGGGTTGCACTAGCAATGATAAGGGACTATACTAGTAATATGGGGACCTAACAATGCGAGTCGAGGGAACTATGGTTATGATCTTATCCAAGGTTAATAGATTGTTTTATGAATTCTTTGGCTTACGACATATATATATATATATATATATTGTAAAATTGAAATGAATATAATGAAAATCAATTTAGTAGTCCCATTTTTGGGATCCAAGGGAAATTCTCTATGTATAGGGTTATAACCTACGTTTGGAATCGAGTTGTTTTTTCGGCTTCAAGGGGAAACCTTTGCTGCGAGGCATTTTGATTAGGCTTGTGACGAGACCTTGTTTAGTGGGAGATTTTCCGAGATCAATTCTTGCGGTGAAGAAGATCGTAAAAAATGGAAAGATAGAGATCGAGAAATTTAATGTTCATATTTTTGGGTTGTGGAAGCACAAGGTGGAGGATATGTTGGTGGAGTGAGATCGGTGGATTGTTGTAGATCCATGCACAGCTTAGAGACGGGAATTTCGGTAGAATACTAAGCTATGTTATATTGGAAGGTGAAGATCACAATATGATTGTGTCTCACGGATTAGTATTGTTGAATCTATCGGGAAGCTATGGAAAGGATTTGTGGGTCAAGTTAGGGACTTTGTCCCAAATAAGTCCTCTGGTGAAAAAAATTATTCTTGTGGAAAAATATATATATAACATGAGGATGAAGGATGGATACTCATTGAAAAATCATATGAACCCCTTTAAGACTATGTTAATTTAGCTATTATATGTTGATATAAAGAGATTTCATATGAAGATAAGTGCACCAATTTACGTGTTCTCTACTAGATTCGTGAGACACTTTGGTTGTTGCAATAGGTAGAAATAATGAAAATACGTTGAATTTTTATGAAATAGTCTCATCCTTTGTTGTCGGAAAAGTGGGATGGAAAAATATGGAGAAGCGCAAAGTAGATTCATTGTTTGCATAATGATGGTCCTTGAATAGAAACAAAAATGAGTCCTCTAGTGGGAGATCTAAATCTCAAGGAAAACCTGTAAAGGTGTGTTGGAAATGTGGAAAGGAAGGACACTACAAAAGGGATTGTATATCTAAATCTCTTGAGAAAGGAAAGGGATATGATGATGCTCCTTATGGATAGGCGAAAACCACCTCGAATGAAGGCGGGGATGTATGGTGGCTTCTTCTTCAAGTATATATGTAGATCATGAGGCATGGCGGATTGCATAAGGTGCGTCCTTTGAATTCATTCCCTTGGGAACGGGGAAAATTTTAAGGATGAGGATTTATCTTAAAGTTTAGAAAATTTGGAGAATCTTACTAGCCACCAATATGTAAATTGCAAAATTTTTGATAATATTTTTGTAAAAATATTTGGGTTTCTAATTATTTTATATTGGTATATATAAAATTATGGCGATTTTTAGGGTAAAATAATTTTACACTATAAAATTTGGGCGGAAATCCAATTTTTAAAAAAAATAGAAATTGGCGAATATTTTTTTGGGGGAAAGCATGGAAGATTAACCCACTGCGAATATTAGCCCCTAAAATTTTTCTTGATAGGGAGTGGTTCTATAAGTGAGAAATATGATGGTAGTGATGTATTATTAGGGGAAAACAAGAAGAACAAAATCACCGAACACCAAAACTTCAAGCTAAAGTTGCAAGGTGGAAGTATTAGAACACTTCCTTGTGTTACCATGACTACTGCATTGACGTACGATTTTGGTAAGAAAGAGGGATGATGCGAGGGTGTAAATAGTGTTCTAGAAAGATACTTGAAAGATGGTTCGGGAAGAATTGGTATTGATGTGGGGGAGTTTGGATTGGAACTATGTACAAGCTCCTGGGTTGATCTATTATTGATGGGTGCAAGCAGTTATGTAGTTCTTGAAGTGGAAGCGAGAAGAAAATCTAGTGATATTTGGAGAAAATACCATGATATGGCATCAAATAATTGGACATAATGGAAGAGAAGGACCTTCAAATACTACATGGTAATGGTATGGTAGAAGTTATGTCTAATTTCTCTTTAGATTTCAATTTCTATGAACATTATGTATATGGGAAGAAGAATTGGGTGAGTTTCCACTACGAGTCTTTAGAGGGAAAAATGGATATTAGAGCTTGTGCATAGTGATTTTTTTGGATGGGTTTTAAATAGTTTAATAATTTGGTGGAAAATGAGACATAGAAGAAGATCAAGGTTTGAGGATAGATAATGGTGGATAGTTCTATAAGAAGGAATTTCAAGAGTTTCGTAATAAGTGTGGTATAGCATGGACGAAGACTACTCCATACACACCTCGGAAAAATGGAGTTGTAGAGAGAATGAACGAGACATTGACGGAAAAGGCAAGAAGCATGCCGGTGGTTTAAGGTTAGGACACGGGGCGGGGAGAGTGGAGACTCCATGTTGGTTAATATATCACCTTCATCGGTGTTATAGGATAAGACTCCCCATGAGGTATGGACTTGTAAGAAACCTTCCCTTTTAGATACGACAATATTTGGTTATGATGTATATGTACACTTTCCAAAGGATAAAAGAAACAAGTTGTATAGTAAATCTAAAAAGTGCATCTTTATTGGGTATAAGGATGGTTTTAAAAGGTTATATTAAGCTTTGGAACCCAAAAACAAGGTTGTATACGGTTAACAGATGTGGCGTTAGAGAGGTTAAATATGTTAGTAAATATGAAGTCCTACCAAGGAACCTAATAAGATAGAGTTTGAGAAAGGAGGAAGAATCAAACTCTATAGTAGAACAAGAATTAGAAGAGGAAGAGCCACAAAATCCTTTTTTGAGAAGATTAGTTCAAGAGAGAAGGTAGCGATGTATATCCATCTTCTTTCTATTCAAATTTTGCTTTATATTGCGGTGATCTAGGCGATATAAAGCTTGATTTGGTAACAAAGGTTATTACCCGGTGCGGGAATTTATTTTGGTGATATTTTTTTTAAACATTGTTTCCAAGTTAGATTCTATTTTAGATTACTTTTATGTTTATTTGTTTTTTTATTTTTACTCTTTAGATAGAACAAATGGATGTGAAGAAAATATTTCTTCATGGGGATTTGGAAGAAGATATGTACATGAAGCAACATAAATGCTTTGCGGTGGAGAGGGTAGGAAAAGAATTGGTATGCGAGTTCAAAAATTCTTTTGTGCGAGTTAAAACGGTCACCAAGGATGTGGTATTATAAATTTGGTACATATATATGGATACTTGGCTTCACTAGAAGCAAAGCATATCATTGTGTGTATTTTAAATTAATTGGTGATCGTGTTATTTATTTGGTCTTGTATGCTGGACAATATGTTTCTCATTGGAAAGGACAAATAAAATTATCCAAGATTTGAAAGACGGTGTCCTCCAAACCATAGAGGATATTGTTGCTCAAACTATATTACGTGCATGGAAATTAAATGAGATCGGGAAAAGAGGAAGCTGCGGTTAAATTAGAGGAAGTATGTCGAGGGGAATATTGTAGGTTTTAATATGCAAGATAGTAAACCGAGTGAAGGTTCCTATTCTTGTAGGTGTCAAGTTATCTGTTGAATAGTGTCCTAAGACACGATAAGAGAAAGAGGACATGTCCCATGTTCCATATGAGAGTGTAGTTGGTGACGTGTATGGAATGGTTTGCACTAAACCGGACATTGCACATGTGCGCACTTTGGGATTATTGGGAAGCCACATGTCGAACGAGGGGAAGGAGCATTGAAAAATAGTGAGACGGGTTTCTAATAATTTGTGTGGCACTAGTGATTATGGTTTTGCTAGCGAGGGAAGCCCGAGTTGGAAATTTTTTTTAGCATTTATGGCTTTGTTGATGTATTTGGGCTAAAAGGTACGGATCGAAAGAATATCTACAAGTGGGTATGTATATAACTACACGAGGTTGAATTCATGGTAGCCACTCATGCAAATTTACGTAAGAACCACAACATCATTTGAATACAAAGCACAACAATGTTTAGTATCATTTTGCGAGGGATATGGTTGAGGAAAAAAAATGAGTTCTAATGTGGGAATTCAGAATCTTCATAGTATCCATTTTTACATTTATGTTTCGAGTCCTAGCAGAGACTCATCATCGGGACACAAACCCACCGAAGAGGGGAGGGGATGGATAATATATCAGCCTCTCTTCTTCGTATTATAACCCTTGTCTTTTCAATATTACGTGTCTCAATCCAGGTTTCCCTTTTGTATAGGGTACCAATGATGGTTTGAAGGTTTGTGTGGTGTGATTTTGAGGTGGGAAATTTGGAATCTCCACGGTATCCATTTTTAAGTCTACTTTTCGAGTCTAACCAAGACTCATCATCGAGACACAAACCCACCAAGAAGAGAGGAGTATGTATAATAGATTAACTTCCTCTCTTCTTCGGATTTTAACACTTTTTTTCAAGATTACCTTTCTCAATCGAGTTTCCCTTTTGTACGGGGTACACGATGATAGTTTGAATGTTTTCGGTAATTGTGAGTTTTGAGGTGGGAATTCGAAATCTCACGATATCTATTTTTATGTCTACGTTTTGGTATAACCAAGACTCATCATCGGGACACAAACCCACCAAGAAGAGAGAGGAGGATGGATTATAGATCAACCTATCTTCTTTGGATTTTAACCCTTGTTTTTTTGAGATCCCGTGCTCCTCAATTCTGGTTTCCACACCATACGAGGTACCGATGATAGTTTTAAGGTTTTTGTGGTGTGAGTTTTGAGGTGGAAATTACGAATTTCCACGGTATCAATTTTTACGTCTACGTTTTAGGTAACGAAGACTCATCATCAACCCACACAAATCCGCTAAGAAGAGGAGGATGGATAGTAGATCAACCTCTTCGATTTTACCATTGTTTTTTCGAGTTTACATGTCTCAATTGAGGTTTCCCTTCAATACGAGTGCAAATGATAGTTTGGAGGTTTATGTGGTTTGAGTTTTTGAGGTGAAATTCACAATATCCATAGAATCCATTTTTACGTCTATGTTTGAGTCTAGCAAGACTCATCATCGAAACACAAAGCCACCAAGAAGGAGGATGGATAATAGATCAACCTATCTTCTTGATTTTAACCCTTGTTTTTTGATAATAGGTGTGTCCAATCAAGGTTTACCTTTAGTACGGTACCAATGATAGTTTGAAGGTTTTTTGGTGTGAGTTTTAAGGTAGGGAATTGAGAATCTCCACAATATCCAATTTTATGTCTACGTTTAGAGTCTAACCAAGACTCATCATCATGACACAAACCCACCAAGAATGGAGGAGGATGGATAATTGATCGACGCCTCCCTTCTTCATATTTTAACCAGATTGTTTTTTTGACATTATGTGTCTCGATCTAGGTTTCCCTTACATACATGGTACCGATGATAGTTTGAAGGTTTACGTGGTTTGAGATTTGAGGTGGGGGTGGAATCTCCACGGTATCCATTTTTACGTCTATGTTTCGAGTCTAACCAAGACTCATCATCAAGACACAAACCCGGCCCAGAAGAGATGAGGATGGATAATAGATCAGCCTCTCTTGTTCATATTTTAACCATATTTCTTCGAGATTACGTGTCTCGATTGAGTTTTCCATACTTGTACGGTGCAATGATAGTTTGAATGTTTACGTGGTGTGAGTTTTGAATTAGAATTCGAATCTCCATAATATCCATTTTTATGTATACGTGTTTCGAGTCTAACTAAGACTCATCATCGGGGAAAAAAACCTAGCATGAAGAGAGGACGGATAATAGATCAAAAATCTCTTCTTCGGATATTAAAAACATCTTTTTTGAAGATTGCTGTCTCAATCCGGGTTTCCCTTGTCTGGGGTACCAATGATAGTTTGAAGGTTTATTTGTGGTGTGATTTTTGAGGTGAGAAATCCGAATCTCCATGCGTATCCATTTTACGTCCTATGTTTTGAGTCTAACAAAGTCTCATCATCAAGACACAAACACAGAATCGAACTCTCTCCTTTAGATTTTAACCCTTGTTTTTCGATATTATGTGTCTAAATCCGAGTTTCCCTTTCGTACAAGGTACCAATGTGTACTTTGAAGTTTTCATGTTCGATTTTTGGGGTGAAATTCGAATGTCACAGAGTATCCAACTTTACGTCTATGTTTCGAGTCTAATCATGACAAATCACCGGGACACAAACCCACCGAAGAGAGGAGGACGGATAATTGGTCGGCGTCTCTTCTTCGGATTTAACGAATTTGTTTTCGAGATTACGTGTCTCAATCAAGGTTTCCACTTCCAAATATGGTACCGAAATGATAGTTTCAAGGTTTACGCTGGTGTGGTTTTTTGAGGCGGGGAATTCGAGAATCTCCACGGTATCCATTTATGCGTACATGTTTCCATTCTAACCAAGACTCCTCATCGGGACACAAACCCACCAAGAAGAGATGAAGATGGATAATATATCAACCTCTCTTCTTCATATTTTAACCCTTATTTTTCAAGATTACTTTGTCTCAATCAAGTTTTCCCTTAGAACGGGGTACCAATGATATTTTGAAGGTTTTACCGTAATTGTGAGTTTTGAGGTGGGGAATTCGAATCTCACGGTATCCATTTTTATGTTTATGTTTCGAGTCTAACTAAGACTCATCATCGGGATAAAAAAGAAAAACCACCATGAAAGAGAGGAGGATGGATAATAGATCGACCTCTCTTCATCGGATTTAACCGTGTTTTTCGAGATTACTTGTGTCAATCCGGGTTTCACTTCATACGAGGGAACAAAAGATAGTTTGAAGGTTTTTGTGGTGTGATTTTTTGAGGGTGAGGTCGAGTCTCCACGATATCTATTTTTACATCTACGTTTATATTCTAACCGGGACTCATCATCGGGACACAAACCCGCGAAGAGAGGAGGATGGATAATATATAAGCCTCTTGTCTTTGGATGTTAACCCTTATTTTTCGAGATTACATGTCTCAATTTAGGTTTCCTTCCATTTATGGTACCGATGATAGTTTGAAGCCTGTGGTGTGAGTTTTGAGGTGTGTAATTCGAGAATATCAGTATCCATTTTTAAGTCTACATTTTGATTCTAACGAGACTCATCATCGGGACACAAAATCGCGAAGAGGAGGATGGATAATAGATCAACCTCTCTTCTTCGGATTTTAACCCTTGTTTTTCGAGATTACATGTCTCAATCCGGGTTTCCCTTAGTATAGGGTACCAATGATAGTTTGAAGTTTTCTATGGTGTGATTTCTTAAGTGGGGAATTTGGAATCTCACCGAGTTTCCATTTTAGGTCTATGTTTCGAGTCTAACCGGACCCATCATCAAAAGAAACAAACCCGCCGAGAAAGAGGAGGGTGGATAGTAGATCAACCTCTATTATTCGGATTCTAACCCTTACTTTTTTTCCAGGAATTACCTATAAAAATCAAGGTTTCCTTAGATACGGTGTACCCGATGATAGTTTGAAGGTTTATGTGTTGTGATTTTTGAGGTAGGGGTCGAATCTCCATAGTATCCATTTTTACATCATTTCGATTCTAACCAAGACTCATCATCATGACACAAACACCGATAAAAGAGATGAGGATGGATAATAGATCGAGACTCTCTTCTTCGGATTTTAACCCTCTTTTTTTTTCGAGATTATGTTTCTCAATCCGGGCTACCCTTCCATATAATTTTAATGATAGTTGAAGGTTTCGTTGTGGTGTGAGTTTGATGTGAAAAGTTAAGTCTCTACGGTATCCATTTTTATGTCTACATTTTGAGTCTAACCATGACTAATCATTAGGACACAAATATGCAAGAAGAGGAAGGATGGATATTAATAGATAAGCCTCTCTTCTTTGTATTTTAACCCTTTTTTTTCGAGATTATGTGTCTCAATATGGGTTTCCCTTCCATACGGGGTACCAATTATATTTTGAAGGTTTCTTTTGGTGTGAGTTTTGATGTGGGAATTCGGAATCTCCTCGGTATCCATTTGTACGTCTACATTTCATGTCTAGCAAGACTCATCATGAGGACACAAACCTACCAAGAAGAGGAGGATGGATAATAGATAAACCTCTCTTCTGCGGATTTTAACCTAGTTTTTTCGAGATTATGTGTCTCTATCCAAAATTTCCCTTCCATACGGAGTTACCAATGATACTTTGAAGGTTCTTGTGGTGTGAGATTTTAGGTGGGAATTTGGAATTTCCAAGTATCATTTACACGTGTGTGTTTTTGAGTCTAACGGAACTCCATCGTTAGGACACAAACCACCAAGAAGAGGAAGGAGGATGGATAATAGATCAGCCTATCTTCTTCGTATTTTAACCCTTGTTTTTCGATGTTACGCGTCTTAATGCAAGTTTCCATTAAATCTGAAATTTGATAATAGTTTGAAAAGTTTTAACATGGTCGAGTTTTGAGGTGGGGAATTCGAGTCTCACGATATCCATTTTTACGTCTATGTTTCAAGTCTAACCAAGACTCGTCATTAGGACACGAAACCTCGAGAATAGAGGAGGAGGGATAATGGATCAACCTCTCATCTTGAACTTCACTTAGTTATTTTTAAGGTTATGTGTCTCTTTCGAGGTTTCCCTTCCGTACGGGTACCAATGATAGTTTCGAGTTTCGGTGATGTGAGTTTTGAGGTGGGAATTCGAGAATCTCCCGGAAGCATCCATATTTACTTCTATGTTTCGAGTCTAACTAAGTCTCATCATCAAGACACAAACCCGCCAAGAAGAGAGGAGGATGGATAATAGATCAACCTCTCTTCTTGAGATTTTAACCCTTGTTTTTCAATATTACGTGTCTCAATCTGGGTTTCCCTTATGCAATTGCTAATGATAGTTTTAAAGTTCCTATGGTGTGAGTTTTGAGGTAGGGAATTCAGAATATCCATAGTATCCATTTTTACTTCTACGTTTAGAATCTAAACAAGACTCCTCCTCGGGACACAAACCCGCCGGGGAAGAGAGGAGGATAGATAATAGATCCGCCTCTCTTCCTTATTAACCCTTATTTTTTGAGATTATGTGTCTCAATCCACTTTTTCCTTGAGTACGGGGTACGATGATAAGTTGAAGTTTTTTGTGGTGTGATTTTTGAGGTGGGAATTTGGAATATCCACAATATCCACTTTTACATCTACGTTTCGAGTCTAACAAAGACTCATCATCGGAACTAAACGCACCAAAGAAGAGGAGGATGCATAATATATCAACCTCTCTTCTTCGGATTTAAACCCTTTTGTTTCGAGATTAGGTGTCTCGGTCCAATTTTCTCGTTCATTAGAGGGTACCAATTATAATTTGAAGGTTTGCGATTGTGATTTTGAGGGTGGGGGAATTTAGACTCTCCAGTATCGAATTTAATGTCGTGTTTCAATTCTAACCAAGAGATGCATCGTCGAGACACAAACCCACCAAGAAGAGGAGGATGGATAATAAATCAACCTCTCTTCTTGATTCTTGTTATTTTTTGAGATTACGTGTCTCGTCCAAGTTTCCATACATATGTATGACACCAAAAAGATATTTTGAAGGTTTTTGTGGTGTGATTTTTGAGGTGGGGAGTCGAATATCCACGGTATCCATTTTTATGTACGCATTTCGAGTCTAGCAGAAATATCAATAAAATAAAAACCTACCATGAAGAGAGTAGGATGGATAATATATCGACCTCTCTTCTTTAGATTTTCAACGTGTTTTGGAGATTGTCTCATTCCGGGTTTCCCTTGTACGGAAGGTATCAATGATAATAGTTTAAAGGTTTCTATGGTGTGAGTTTTGAGGTGGGAATTTAGAATCTCCGCAATACACATTTTATGTCTACATTTCGAGTCTAAAAAATTCTCAATATGAGGACACAACCTGATCAAACCCTCTCGTCTTCGAGTTGCTTACCTTGTTTTTCAAGAATATGTGTCTAAATCCAAATTTCCCTTCCGTACGGGGTACAATAATAGTTTGAAGTTTCTATGGTGTGAGTTTTGTGGTGAGGAATTCGAGAATGTCCACAGTATCCAATTTTACATCTACATTTCGAGTCTAACCAAGACTCATCACCGGGACACAAACCCACCAAGAAGAAAGGAGGACGGAGATATTAGGGTCAACCTCTCTTCTTGAATTTTAAGCATTTTTTTTTTTGAGATTACGTGTCTCAATCTAGGTTTCCCTTGATACATGGTACGATGACGGTTTGAAGGTTTACGTAATTGTGAGTTTTGAGGTGGGAATTCGAGAATACGCACAATATCCATTTATACATACATGTTTCGATTCTAACCAAGACTCATCATCGGGACACAAAACCACAAGAGAGATGAAGATGGATAATAGATCGACCTCTCTTCTTCATATTTTAACCCTTATTTTTTTGAGATTACTGTCTCGATACGGTTTCCTTAGAACGGGGTACCGAATGATATTTTGAAGGTTTCTGTGATATGTGAGTTTTGAGGTGGGGAATCGAGAATCTCCACGATTATCCATTTTTATGTATGTTTTTGAGTCTAGCAAGACTCATCATCGGGGATACGAAACCCGCCATGAAGAGAGCGGGATGGATAATAGATCGACCTCTCTTCTTCGGATTTTAAACATCATTTTCAACATTACTTATCTCAATCCGAGTTTCCCTTCCATATAGGGAACAAATAGAAGTAGTTTGAAGTTTTTTTTTTGTGGTGTGAGTTTTGAGGGTGGGGTCGAATCTCCCACGGTATCCATTTTACGTCTACGTTTAGATTCTAACAGGACTCCTCATCGGGACACAAAACTACAAGAAGAGGAGGATGGATAATAGATAGCCTCTTGTCTTTGGATTTTAACCCTTGTTTTTTCAAGGTTACATGTCTCAATCTAGGTTTCCCTTCCATATAGGGGTTCGATGATAGTTTGAAGGCTTTTGTGGTGGAGTTTTGAGGTGGGTAGTCGGAATATCCGGAGTATCCATTTTTAAGTCTACGTTTCGATTCTAACCCAAACTCATCATGGACACAAAATGCAAAGAAGAGAGGAGGATGGATAATAGATCGGCCTCTCTTCTTTAGGTGCACAACCCTTGTTTTTTCGAGATTACATGTCTCAATCTAGGTTTCCCTTCCATATAGGGTACCAATGATAGTTTGAAGTTTTCTATGGTGTGATTTCTTAGGTGGGGAATTCGAGTCTCCACAGTTTCCATTTCGAGGTCTATGTTTTGAGTCTAACCAGACTTATCATCAAGGAACAAACCCGCCGAGAAGAGAGGAGGATGGATAGTAGATCGACCTTTATTCTTCGGAGTATAACCTTGTTTTTCTAGATTACCTATATGAATCAAGGTTTCCTTCCATACGGCGTACCAATGATAGTTTGAAGGTTTACGTAGTGTGAGTTTTGAGGTAGAAATTCGAGTCTCCACGGTATCCATTTTTACGTACATTTCGAGTCTAACCAAGACTCATCATCCTTGACGCAAACCACTTCAATAAGAGATGAGGATGGATAATAGATCAGCCTCTCTTCTTGATTTATAACGCCTTTTTTCAAGATTACTTGTCTCGATCAGGTTGCCCTTCCATACGGGGTACAGTGATAGTTTGAAGGTTTTACGTGGTGTGAGTTTTGATGTGAAAAAATTTAGAATCTCCCACGGTATCCATTTTTATGTCTACGTTTCGAGTCTAACCAAGACTAATCATCGGGACACAAACCCGCTGAAGAGAGGAGGATGGATAATAGAATAGGCTCTCTTATTTAGATTTTAACCCTTGTTTTTGAAGATTGTGTCTCGTCCGGGTTTCCCTTACGTACGGGGTACAGTATTTTTAAGGCTTCTTTGGTGTCGGTTTTGAGGTGGGGAATTTGTAATCTCCTACGACATATATTTTTACGTCTACATTTCATGTCTAACCAAGACTCATCATAAGGACACAAACATGCCAAGAAGAGGAGGATGGATAATAGATCAACCTCTCTTCTGCGAATTTCTAGCCCTCGTTTTTTCGAGATTATGTGTCTCTATCCAGTTTCCCTTCCATACGGGTTCCAAATGATAGTTTGAAGGTTCTGTGGTGTGATATTCTAGGTGGGGAATTTGGAATCTCTACGGTATCCATTTTAAGTCTGCGTTTCGAGTCTAACCAAGACTCATCGTGAACACAAAACCACCGAAGAGAGGAGGATGGATAATAGATCGGCCTATCTTCTTCATATTTTAACTTTTGTTTTTTTGAGATTACATGTCTCAATGCAATTTTTCTCTTAGTACGAGTACCAATAATAGTTTGAAGGTTTTATGACGGTGTGAGTTTCGAGGTGGGGAATTCGGGGCTCTGCACATTATCCATTTTTATGTCTACGTTTCGGAGGTCTAACCAAGACTCATCATGAGGACACAAACACTCCAAGAATAGAGGAGGATGGATAATGGATCGGAATCTCTTCTTCGAACTTTTAACCCTTCTTTTTCGAGATTATGTGACTCAATCCGGGTTTCCACTTCGGTACGGGGTACCAATGATAGTTTGAAGGTTTCGGTGGTGTGAGTTTTTAGGTGGGGAATTCGGAAGTCTCCCACGGCATCCATATTTACTTCTACGTTTTGAGTCTAACTAAGTCTCATCATCAAGACACAAATGCGAGAAGAGAGGGGGGATGGATAATAGATCAACCTCTCTTCCGGATTTTAATAACCCTTGCTTTTCGATATTACATGTCTCAATCTAGGTTTCCCTTGAGTACGGATACCAATGATATTTTGAAAGTTTCTATGGTGTGATTTTTGAGGTGAGGGTCGGAATATCCACGGTATCCATTTTTTTCGTAGGTTTCGAGTCTAAAGACTCCTCATTAGGACACAAACACCGCCGGGGAAGAGGAGGATGGATAATAGATCCACCTCTCTTCTTGATTTTATTATTATTTTTTTGAGATTACATGTATTTGAATCCACTTTTTTTCTTCCGTCTCGGTACCCGATGATAGTTTGAAGGTTTTTGTGGTGTGATTTTTGAGGTAGGGAATTTGGAATATCTGATATCCATTTTTACGTCTACATTTCGAGTCTAACCAAGACTCATCATCGGAACACAAACGCGCCAAGAAGAGAGGAGAGATACATAATAGATCAACCTCTCTTCTTCGGATTGCATAACCCTTTTTGTTTCGAGATTAGGTGTCTCGGTCAGTCCCTTTTCATTCATTACGAAGTGCGATTATAATTTGAAGGCTTTTGTGGTGTGACTTTTTAGGTAGGGGAATTTAGACTCTCCGGAGTATCGAATTTTACATGCATTTGATTCTAACCAAGTATCATCATCGGGACACAAACCCACCAAGAAGAGAGGAGGATGGATAATAGATACGCACTCTCTTCTTGATTTTAACCATTGTTTTTTCAAGATTACGTGTCTCAATCCGGGTTTCCCTTTTGTCTATGGTACCGGAGAGATAGTTTGAAGGTTTTACGTGGTGTGATTTTTGAGGTGGGGAATTTGGAATCTCCACGGTATCCATTTTTACATCTAGGCTTCGAGTCTAACCAAGACTCATCATCAAAGACACAAACCCACCAAGAAGAGATGAGGGATGGATAATACATTAGCCTCTCTTCTTGATTTGTATATTTTTCAAGATTACGTCTCTCCAATCAGAGTTTTCCCTTCTGCAATACGGTACAGTAGTTTTAAGGTTTTTTTATGGTGTAGGTTTTTTGAGCGAGAAGTGCAAATCTCGGTATCATTTCTACGTGTTTGTGTTTCATGTCTAACCAAGACTCATAATCGGGGACACAAACCCGCCATTAAAGAGGAGGATGGATAATAGATCAGCCTCTCTTCTTGATTTAACCTATTTTTTCGATATTACGTGTCTAAATCGAGATTCCCTTTAATACGGGATACCCGATGATATTTTGAAGGTTTACGTAATTGTGAGTTTTGAGGTGAGGTCGGAACCTCCACGGTATCCATTTTTACGTCTACGTTTCGATTCTTGCAGAGACTCATCATCGGGACACAAACCCGCAAATAAGAGCTGAGGAAGGATAATAGATCAACCTCTCTTCTTTGGATTTAACCCTTGTTTTTCGAATTACGTGTCTCAATTCAGGTTTCTTTTAAGTACGGGGTAACAATGATAGTTTGAAGGTTTCTACGGTGTGAGATTTAAGGTGGGGAATTGAGAATCTCGACATATTCATTTTAGTTCTACGTTTCGTGTCTAACAAAGACTCATCATCGAGACATAAAACCGCCATGAAGGAGGGTGGATAATAGATAAACTTGTATTCTTTGGATTTCCCTCATCTCCGTCCGGGTTTTCCTTCGTATAATGTACCAATGATAGTTTGAAGGTTTATGTGGTGTGAAGTTTAAGGTAGAATTCGGAATATCCATAATATCCATTTTTACATCTACATTTCGAGTCTAACCAAGACTCGCCATCATATTCCACAAACCCGCCAATAATAGATGAGGATGGATAATAGATTAGCCTCTCTTACTTCGGATTTTTAACCCTTACTTTTTCGAAGTTACCTTCTCAATCCGGGTTTCCCTTCCGTACGGGGTACCAATGATAGTTTGAAGGTTTGTGGTGTGAGTTTTGAGGTGGGGTACAGAATCTCCACGGTATCCATTTTATGTACATGTTTTGATTCTAACCAAGACTAATAATCGGGACACGAAACCTACCAAGAAGAGGTGGATGGATAATAAATCAACGTCTCTTCTTCGGATTTTAAACCTTGTTTCTTCGATATTATGTGTCTCAATCAAGTTTCCCTTCCACACGGGGTACCAATGATATTTTGAAGGTTTCTGTGGAGTGATTTTGAGGTGGGAATTTAGAATCTCTACGATTATCCATTTTTACGTCTAGGTTTTGTGTCCCAACAAGACTCATCCTTCGGGACACAAACTCACGAAAGAGAGCGAGTGTAATATTCCAAAATGGGGATGCGGTGATATTGAATCTCAAATGCATCTTTCCTATACACCTTTCTAGACCTTTCATTCACTGAACCTTAAATTTATCGACCTCATTGCATATCAATTGTAAAAGAGAATCTAAAATGGTTTTTAACTATGTTTTATTGTCTTCTATTTGATTTAGATTTTTTTCTCATTTAATTTCACGGAATATTGCCACTTCACTTGTTCTTATATTCCGCCGACCATTTGTGAAAGTCTATGTTACGGGTGTCTTCGGGCAATTCGAGCCACATGCGCAAGTTAGAAATGATGTGGACATGGATCGTGTCCTATTGGCTCGGGAAAATTCACCCTAAGGAGAGCTGGGGTCGAAGGTGGCCAAGTGGAAGTCAACGCCAAGAAGTAGAGTCCCACGGTGACGAGGACTGCATTTCTCATCATGTGAAGATTTGTATGACCATTTTCTAATTTACGGGAGACATCAACACCTATGCACGGCTCCATAAGCCGAATCCAACATCCACTCTTCATCGTTACTCCTCACCGTGGCCATGATGCGGATATAAGGACGTGGTTCCACGTGTCTCTATCGGCACAAACTTTAGAATTAGTTATATCACCTTTGTTATAAATAACGCGTTTTCATACGCATAATAGAGTTAGCCTCCATATAGCTCTGTAATGTAATTGCGTTGCCTTTGTCTTTTTGTAATATCATTTCTCTGTTATGGCTTGCATTTTAATATATAAGAAGACTACTGTTTCCAAGCGTAATTTGTATTTGAAGGAAATTTGTTGCCCGAGGTACAGGTACGAGAGGGCCCACGCACCTGTTGAGGTTTTGTGAATTACTGTATAGTTTCTTGTTTTATTTTTTTAAGTTCATTGTGCCATAAGTCATTCACGTGTTTATACATTGCATCTTTCATGGTATTTATGCTTCATCTCTGTTGTTTATAATATTTCATGCTTTACATTTTATACATCATAATCTTTCATGTTTTATGTTATTGTTAATCGATCGGTGTTCTTGTTTCGGATTACAAATAGGCGGCCGGGCATTTGCATATCTTTTGACTAATGACATGGAATCAATATTGTTATAGCTGCTAATTTATTTTTTCTTATTTTTTTTTAATTTCGGTACTACTTTGTTTATTTCGGTCTTGCACATTTGTTTCCATAGTTAAATTTAGATATATTAAATTGCTCATGTCATTTTCGATTTACCTCTAGAAAGCCACAAGCCGGAGCGATGGTGAGGGATTAGTATGAGTGTGTAGTTTGATATTAGTTTACTTTAAGTCGAGATATATTAAATTGCTCATGTCATTTTCGGTTACCTCCGAAAGCCACGAAATTTGAATTTGATGGTGAGGGATTGAAGTATGAGTGTGTAGTTTGATATTAGTTTACTTTACGCAAGTCGAGATATATTAAATTGCTCATGTCATTTTCGAAGTTACCTCCGAAAGCCACGGGTGGACTGATGGTAAGGGATTAGTATGAATGTAGTTTGATATTAGTTTACTTCTGCAAGTTAGATATATTAAATTTCTCATGTCATTTCAATTACCTCCGAAAGCCCACGAGTGGGTGATGGTGAGGATTGAAGTGTGAGTGTGTAGTTTGATATTAGTTTCTTTTCGCAAATTAGATATCGGATTGCTCAAGTTGCTTATGGTTACCTCCGAAAGCCATATTTGGACTAATGGTGAGGGATCGAATATAAGTTGATGTAAATTTAGTTTAGATTTACTTTGTTGCAATTCTTGGATTTCTTTAAGCATAGTTTCTTTGTGTTTAGGCAGTGACAGGATAATTTGGTTTTCATGCTCAATAGTTCATTGTTTGATTTATTAGGCTAGCCGGCACATTTTCATTTCCTTTCGAAGTTTTGTCGTTGTATGTTTCAAATTCCTTTTTCGAGTTTGAAGTTGTTAAATCATTATAAAGGATATCATTGCCTTGAACGATCATAACCATACTTGTTTTTATTTTAGAATTTCCATCTCACATTAGAAAACCAAAAACGACAAAAAAGGTAAGAAATAGGTTATCTTGCACATATAGTGCGCCACTTCATGTTACGAATCCAGTTGATAAATTAATGTAGCAATTTAGGACACACTAAATTGACCAAACATTTGCTTTTGAATTCTTAGAAGTGTAACTAGGTAGCGATTTCTTAAAAAAAAAAAAAATAATAATAATAATAAAGAAGGAAAACTTGATAACTAACTTGAAGTATGCTCTCCTCTTGCACCTAGTGTGATCTAGAGGATCAGAAAAAGAGAGTTATTGGTTTAGTAATTTCTTAAGTATGCTCTCTTCTTGCTAGTCGCGGCACGGAAGATCGAAGAAGAATTATTAGCCCAACTTTAAAAAAAAAGAAAAAAAAATGGCATGCATGGGGGACAAGAGATTCTGGGGAAGGTTTGTAAGCTAAATCAAGAGTTCAATTTCCACAACTCCATCTTCTTCAGGCATAGACAAGACTCACCACCATCTGCCCACAGCCTTAATATTTTTGGAATTCAAGGAGCGGTACAGGGTCGAGGATTCTCCTATACCGACTGCTAAATCTCATTTAGAAAAGGAAGAGACTCCCTCTCATCCTCCCTTGATAGAAGAACCGAGGAGGACTTTAAGGACTCTAAAGAAACTATCATGGCGAGAGGAAATAATAGATGGTTAGAGGTATAGGTAGAGGAGGAGGAAACGATGGAGACAACAATGGTGAAGGTAATAATGAAAGAAATAGGGAAGGAGACAACTTGTTTGGATTCCCTATAGTTGATGAGGAAACTCATACCTTGATAAGAAAATATTTCTACATCTGTCCTCCCCAACTTTTATGGATTGCGAAGTGAGGATCCTGAAACATTTATTTTGTTTGAGTTTGAAGTCGATATCACGACCTATGACTATATGGAAGACTCTAAAAACTCAAAGCATTTCCTTCAACATTGAAGGTAGGTTTGCTGAAATGGTTCATGGGATTAGCCACCCAATCTATTAGGACTTGTAATGATATGAAACAAACATTTTTGGATAGATACTTGGACTATTGTATGCCCACCAATCACAAGGATGAGGTATTCAAAATGATGCAAAAATAAGATGAAAACTTGGAAGATTTACTCGAAAGATTTCAATACAACTTAAAAAAGAGCAAAGATGAGCAACTTAGATGATGAAACCTTGAAAGCCCTCATATTAAAAGCCATTAGAGATGAATCGATAGATATTTTAAACATGATGGGGGAAGGAGACATTTCTCAAATTCCACTTCGTGACATAACGAAACTATGTGTCCATCTCTCGAAGGAAAATCTAAAACGGTAAAGGGCCTAGGGATCCTTCTCTTATTAGGGCTAACAAATGCGCAAAACTGGATCGGTAAGTAGGGCGAGAGATTGGTAACATGCTTGATTAATTCAAAGGCGATATCTTAGGGAGCCTTAGTGAACAACTAGACACCCTTAAAATCCAAAACAAGCGAGAAAGCGAGAAACGGATGCTCTAGCCATCTTTTGTCGAAATGTAGGAAGAAACATGCTTTAGGAATTTCCCTTAGATGCGAAAATTTGTAGAAACATGTATAATTTTCTCGAGAGAATCATGAGATCAAGGATTGTACTTCAATTCCTGGACTCAAAGGAAACTGTCTTTCAAGAAGACCCAAATTCGATAGAATCTCTCTTGTTTTGTTGCGAAGACCTTGGAAGGGACAAAAAACTCAAGGGTTTAACAACCTATGAATCTTCAAACCCCACCAAATTGGAATCCTTGGCAACAACCTTGGCCCCAACATCAAAATTCATATCAGCCATGGGTACAAGGGATGCAAAATCCTTATGGGAGATTTGCTCAATTTTATCAATATCCTCCATCTTCTCAAAATCAACAAGCTCCACAACTTCTAAACCCAAATCCACAACTTTCATTGCCATTTCCACAACAACAACCTTCTCAAAAAATCCAAATCCTCAACTCATGCTCCCATACCAACAAAAGACCGTCAACTTCCAACTCAGCCATTGCCAAATCATAACAATAAAAATCCTCGGAATACTTACATGGTAGAAGGACAACAATTTCCTACCTATATGATTTTCCTCTCAATGATGTACAACTCGGATACGGCGAGTTTTAGAAAAACCTTCTATAGATATTCAAGAGCAAGATACCTCTAAGGAGGACTCTCTTAAAGTCAATGAGGTTAGGAAGCATCTCTTCAAAATTCAAACATTCAAAAAAAAGAAAAAGAAAAGTTAACACCCACAACTCCTATAGTTGAGCAACCTGCATCTTTCATCTACACCTCCTTTTTCTTGAAAGACTACAAAATTGACAAGGGGGTGGAAAAACAAATCTTGTTGCCTAACTATGATTTTCTAGATGAATTGAAGAATGTTTGTATCGAATTCCCCTTGCTACAAGCCATTCGAGAGATTCTATTCTAGCAAAAACAACAAAGAAGTTGAGTTTTTAAAAGACCAGGGAAGGAAACTAAAAGACACGAAGAATCCCTGGTAGGAAAAATTACGGATATCATGATGGGAAAAATTACCATGCGAGAAGTATGTAGATCCGGGAAGTCCAATTGTTAAGACACATATAAATGGGATAGAAATTCCAAACACATTGATTGACTTAGGGGCTGCTATCAACATTATGAGTAGACGAGACTATGGAATAGCTAAAACTTCCTAACCTTCTTTTTTTACACCTACTTTACGCTGGCACGAGGGATCGATCAATTATTAAACCGGATGGTGTATTAGAAGATATTTCGATCTCAGCATAGATTCTTGGGAATATCCCGTTAGATTTTATGATTTTGACTCCCGAGTAATCTAGGAGGGCACCCACTTATCTTAGGAAGCCCTTGGCTAGCCACTGGCTGATGCTTTCATTAGTTGTAGATGCGAATATGTACATTTCTAATGGTAATTCGACAAAGAAATTCAATTTGTATCCTCAGCCAAAAGCAATCACGAAGTAGGAGACGATGAATGGGTTGATGATGAGGACACTATACAACTTTGTCTTTACCATTGCGAAATCGGTGAGGATAGTCAAATTACGAACACATTAGAAAATTTTGAGATATCTTTAGAATATGACCCCACACAATTTCAATTGGAATGCGACATAGAATATTTATCATCAAGACAAATGTCTCTTTACTCTATGGAAAAGTTTGGTAGTTCTACTATTGAGATTTTTCCGGGAAAAACATTGAATATCAACAAACATTTGGAAAAGATCACAACAAGAAGAACTAACCAAAATTTTGAAAAAACATTCTCTTGCATTTGCATGGGAGTATACTGGCGTAGAAGGTATTGATCCTAAGACTTGCATCCATCATATCTATATTGAGGAAAACGAGTAGACCAATCGAACTGACCTCAAAGAAGGATGAATCCAAATCTTAGGGAGATAGTGAAAGAAGAGCTCCAAAAGCTACTCAATGTAAACTTCATTTATCCAATTTCGGATAGCCGATGGGTTTCTCCTTTCGGTTATATTTCCTAAAAAGAATGGTAAATGGAGAGTAGCCATTCGTTATAGGGGTGAACAAAGAAAATTTGAAGGATCACTTTCCTTTGCCTTTTATCGATCGGTATTAGATACATTAGCCGGTAAAAGTACTTTTCATTTTTGGATGGTTTTAGTGGCTATAATCAAATTCGGGTAACTTTGAAGATCAAGATAAGACCACATTTACTTGTCCATGGGGAACTTTTTCCTATCGAGTGCTTCCTTTTTGGTTATGTAATGCACACCCAACATTCAAAGAAGTAGTACTAGGAATTTTTCTTATCTAATTCGTAGTTGTGTAAGAAGGTTATATGGATGATTTTACGGTTTATGGTAATTCATTTGAAGAAGCATTAGAAAATTTGGAAAAATTCCTTATAAGATGTAAAGAAACAAACCTTTCATTAAGCCATGAAAAATGCTTTATGATGTTCTTGAAGGTATTGTTTTAGGAGATCATATTTCAGGAGATGGGATTAAGGTTGATAGATCAAAAGTTGAAGTCTGTCTCCAAGTTACCTATTCCAAATTGTCAAAGAGATGTTAGAGGATTTTCTAGGATTTACTGGTTACTATAGAAGATTTATGAAAACTTCACTAAAATAGCATCTCCACTCTTCAAATTGCTTACAAAGTTTGTGAATTTAAATGGGATCCACGATTGTCAATCGACCTTTGAAACTTTGAAAACAAGAATATACGAAGCACCTATCTTGAGAGGACCAAATTTGAAACTCCCTTTCCATATTTCTACGGATGCTTCGGATACGGCTACGGGAGGTTTGTGTTGGGTCAAAAATATTTAGTTCCTTATGCCATTTATTATACCGGTAAAAATTTGACTCCACGAAGGTTAAACTATCTTGTGTTGAAAAAGAGTTTTTAAGTTTGTTGTTCATGTGATCAATAAGTTTAGACATTATATAACGAGGATATGAAACTTTTATTCATACGCCGACCGATGCAATTAGATATTTTAATGAACAAACCTGTTACTAATGAGCGGAGTGACAAGATGGCTCTTACTTTTACAAGAATTCAATATTCTTGTGTTGGATAGACCGGAAACAAAAAACGATGGCGGATTTCTTGTCTAGGATTGAGAATACTAAAGAAGATTCTCCTGTAGAGGGATAAGTTTCTTGATGAATACTTGTTTGCGGTAACTATTAAGACTCCTTGGTATGCGAGATATTGCTAACTATTTGGTTACGGGGAAATTGCCTTCACATTTATTTCCAAGTGAAAAACGAACAATTATTCGGGAGAGTTCAAAATATTCATGGATTTCTAACGAATTGTTTTAAACGGGGCCAGTCTTGTGATCGGAAGATGTGTCAAGGAAGATGAAATGCTTTTGATATTCTTAAGGCATGTCATGATGAACCATGCGGCGGACACTTTGCGGACGAAAAGGACGCTGTAAAATCCCTCTCTTTAGGATATTATTGGCCTTCCCTCTTCAAAGATGAAAAACGATATGTCAAAAGGTGTGACGGTACATAGTAGGGAAACCTACCCTTTCAAATGAAATACCATTGCAAACACGGGTACTCATTGAACCCTTTGAAAAATGGGCTTTAGATTTCATGGACCTATTAATCCTGCTCCCAAGCAAAAGAAGTATATATTGGTTTGTATTGATTATGTTACTAAATGGGTAGAAGCCAAAGCATTATTATACACTCTCACGAGAAATTCGAGTTGTTCATTTTCTTTATGAGGATATTTTTTTACTCGCTTTGGTGTTCCAGAGAAATTGTGACGGATCAAGGAAGCCAATTTCATCAACTTTTGGTGGAGAAGGCCGGTAGAAGAATACAAAATCAAAGCATAGAAGATCTACTCCTTACCATCCGCAAGCGAATGGTCGAGTGGAGTCTACCCCGACAAAGTTCTCGAAAGTATGCATCACCAAAGCTGTTCATCTACATAGAAAAGATTGGGCGAGGAAAGGCTTCTACGAAGCCTTGTGGGCCTACAAAACTACATGGAGAAATACAATAGGACATTCTCCCCTATGAACTTGTTTATGGGAAGAAGTCTTGCTCCCCATTGAGTTCCAAGTCAAGACCTTGAAGATAGCGAGTTCGGTTGGGGATGGACTTATGACCCAAAAGCTTTGAAGATAGGAGTAGTTGAATGAGCTAGATGAGATCGGACGAAGCAATTTAAAGAACTGATCTAGTTCAATATAAAAGAGCTAAATGGCATGAAAAGTACATCGAAAGTTTCCAAAGAGGAGATTGGGCATTGTTATTTCATTCCAAGTTTAAATATTTCAAGGAAAATTTCGGACTCATTGGCTTGGAGCCATATGAGATTGACAAGATCTTTAACGATGGAGCGGTAAGAATCAAGACCAGTGATGAGTTTCAAACTCCTCTTATTGTGAATGGCCACAGTTGAAGAGAAGTTTATCATAATATCTCAAAAGAATTTGTCAAAATGTTTCAAGAAAATTAAGTCGGTACAGTGCGGAAAGATTCTTCTTCTCCACCGGCCTAGCTTTTGTTCTTTTCGGTTAAAAAAAAAAAAAAAAAAAAAAAAAAAATTATTATCAGCACAAGCAAATGTGGGTGGGGTCTTATACGGAAAATGTAGGGTGAAAATCGGGAACTTTTGACACCCTATATTTTCCAAAAAAAAATCTCTCTTGCCATTTCTGAAGTTTTGTGACCACCCACTCCATTCCATTCCACTTCATTCACTTCATTTCATTCCACTTCATTTTTCACTCCACTTCATTCCATTTCACTTCGTTTTATCTATTTAATTCCATTTCCATTTAGTCGGTATCTATCTAGTTCATTTCCATTCACCCAAATAATAAGTGTGTAATTTTCCGCGGTGACATACCTTCACGGTGACACCAATTTCCACGACGAGGAAGCATGTTCAGCGACTGCCACTCTATTTTTCAAAAAGAATGTACGGCCAGATGTTATTTCACAATCATGAAATCAAATGCGGGTATGAGGACCAATTATGAAGACATGGAGCATTCAAGATATCAATGAGGAGTAACTAATTGAAGACGAGGAAAAAATGGAAAGAATTCCAAGGTATGAGTAAAAATTTATTTCAAATAGCATTTAAAACACATTTTTATATAGTTATAAACCATAAGCTCCATTATGTGCGATAGTTATATTGACAAACTCCGTAACCACTCCATGATCTACGTACAATCCTCCCACAATCCTTGCATTCATTCTCAAACGGTCCCATATTAAACCTGCGATCTTCACTCATACTGCGATATTCCACAGCTGACAATGAAACGTAGTTGATTTGACTACGGCTTCTTTCAAGCTTGCATAAAATCCGTAGCCGTTGTATAAACGTGCTTACATTTATTTTGCGACCACAGAATGTAAAACAACGCCGGATGTGTTATACTCCTCCTATTGTTCTATTAATCTCACACCCGCATTTCTGTCGTGCTCACGTAACCCTTCTGTTCCGCTTCACTCCATTTCATTCTGTTACGCTACGGTACGTATACCCACTCTGCGATATCTACCTACGGTCATCGTGCTCATTTCCGTTCATTCGGTAAGTCCTACTTCCATTGAACCCTCCTCACGCGAGCAGGTGCACAAAAGCCAGAAAAGAAGGATGGGTAAATTGTTGAGAGCGAGAACTTGAGAGGGACCTAAATTCATGGAAGGATACATGATCGGGGATATATTGAAGAAGGAAAAGTGGTTGTGGTTTATCCAAAAGTTTAGAGGCTACCATAAAGAGGTGACAAAAGATTTTGCAAGGTCTTTCGATGGCACGGAGGTAGAGATTGGAGACCTTAATTTTACGGTGAATGAGGCATCTATATCATACGCAAGAACTTCTTCAAGAGGAGTGAACGTTGGTTCAAGAATAAAAGCATTAGTGATGAAGCCTGGAAGAGTGATTCTACATAACGAGGTATGGACATAGCTATTTTTAAAAGAGGAGTCTTATTCATGCTTTGAAGAGGAATGGGCTAACTGTTTTGCTAATTGTTCAAGAATTTATCACTGTGAGGAGCCGTTTTGGGTCGATGTATATGTACCATGCGATTCTTTGATGAATTTCTAGATAACCGGACCCTCAATTTCTTATAATTTTTTTATTAAATAGTTTGAAGAAGATGTCTTGTATTTGTTACGGAAACATTTAGGGGATGTAGAATTTTATCCATATCACCATGGTCTTGTGAAATTTTGATTGAAAAAATAGTTAAAAGAGAAAGAAGGATACATGGGAACAATTTTTTATTAGAAATTTCTTTGAGGAACCTCAAGAAATTCTTGAAGTAGTACATCGAGAAGGAGTAGGAGAAAGAACAAATGATGAAACTCAAAGTACTCCTACTACTACCAATTGAAAGAAATAGTAGGGAAGAGAAAGCTGTCAAAAGGAAGAAGAAGAAACCAAAAGGGTAAAAAGCCAATAACATCGAAAAGAGAAGAAAAAGTATTGAGGCTATGCATCGAGCCCCTTCTTCGAAGAAGATCATCGGTATTTATACGAAAGACTAGTTTCTGTCAAAACCGGTCATCTATGGCCAAGAAGAAAGGGAAAGGAAAACAAAAGCAAAAGACAATGGTCCTAGGTGTGTAAGAAGAAGTTCCGGAGAAGCAGGGAAGTTGAGGGAAAACGCAAATGAAAGGACCTCATTTTATTGATTTGGGGGAAGAAACATCTGAACAATCCCATTTGGCCATAGTCCATCTCACTCTCGGTCGGACATTCACGCAGTCCCCGCCGCGACTAACGCGACGTTAATGTGAGTCCTTCTCGGCCACGATTTTGAAGACAACTCTCCTCCACGGAATTTTGGGAACGACCCAATAAAAACGACACACGAGATAGACCCAAAGCAACAAGAAGTATATGATTATATAGAATCTTTAGAAAAAGCGGCCCTACGGGTCCCGGTCGCCCGTCCACTCGGCCTCACACGGCACGGGATGATCTAGTCCAATCTTGAAACAAGAGAATCTTTGTTAGAGCTTTTAAATAGACACATTAAAAATGAAAATGAAACATTGAAGGAACAAAGTAAATTGGAAAAAAAATCATTCATGATAATACCATGCTACATCTGGGACTATGGCAAAAAGAAGAACGAGAAATTGAAGAGGAAATGCGAGAAGTTATGCGAACGCGATTAATATCAGGGTCGGATGCTTAATGAAAAAAACCCGAGGATGTTAGCGGCCACCAAGGAGAGGAGGAGAGAATTTGGGATGTCTTTGGATGAAGTGTCGAGGCATATGAATTGAAGAAGGATTATCAAAATTTTGGTTGCATGAGGACATGCAACACCTTCACGGTGGGGGTATGTTGAGTCTCAAATGCATCTTTCCTATACACCTTTTTAGACCTTTTCCATTCACACAGACAACTTCTAAGTTGTCAATATCATTGCATATCAAATTCATAAAGAGCATCTAAAATGGTTTTTAACTATGTTTTATTAATGCTGTTATTTGATTTAGATTTTTTCTCATTTAGGCATGAAATCTTGCCACTTTCCCGCAGGCTGCTTTGCCAACTTTCATGACCATTTTGTGAAAGTCTATGTTATGGGTGTCTTGGTGATTCGAGCCACATGGGCAAGTCGGAAATGATGTGGACATGGATCGTGTCCTATTGGCTTGAGCAAATTCACCTAAGGAGGCTGCGGTCAAAGGTGGCCAAGTGGAAGTCAACGGCAGAGTCCCACGGTGACAGGGCTACGTTTCTCATCACGTGAAGATTTGTACTTAATTGTTTCTAATTTATGAAACACATCAACTTTTATTACACGGCTCCATAAGCAAGATCAACATCACTCTTCATAGATTTACTCCTCACGCGGCCATGATGCGGATCTGCGGACGTGATGGTTCACGTGTCTCTATCGGCTTCAAACTTTGGGGAATTAGTTATATCACCTTTGTTATAAATAACGCGTTTTCATACGCATAATGAGTTAATACTCATATAGCTATATAATGTAATTGCGTTGCCATTGTCTTTGTAATATCATTTCTACGGTATGACTGCATTTTAATATATAAGAAGACTCTGTTTCCAAAAAGCGTAATTTTATTATTTGGTACATTTGCCGAAATTTGGTACGAGAGGGCCTATTTTTCTGTTGAGGTTTGTGAATGCGTATAGTTTCTTGTTTTATTTCTTTAAGTTCATTGTGCCATAAGTCATTCACGTGTTTATACATTGCATATTTCATGGTATTTATGCTTCATCTCTGTTTTATAATCTTTCATACTTCACATTTTACTTATCCATAATCTTTCACGTTTTATGTTATTGTTAACTGATCAGTGTTCTTGTTTTCGGATTACAAATAGGCGACTAGAGCATTTGCATATCTTTTGACTAATGACATGGAATCAATATTGTTCTGCTTTGCTAATTTATTTTCTTAGTTTTTGTTTAATTTGATCTTGCTTTGTTTATTTAGTCTAGCACATTTGTTTCCATAGTTAGATTTGAATATATTAGAAGAATTACTCATGTCATTTCGAGTTACCTCAACCATAATTTGGGTGATGGTGAGGATTAGTATGAGTGTGTAGTTTGATATTAGTTTACTTTAAATCAGATATATTAAATTTCTCATGTCATTTTCAATTACCTCCGAAAGCCACGAAATTTGGTCGATGGTGAGGATTGAGTATGAGTGTGTAGTTTGATATTAGTTTACTTTACGCAGAGTCGGATATATTAAATTTCTCATGTCATTTTCGGTTACCTCCGAAAGCCATAGGTTGGGTGATGGTGGGGGATTAGTATGAGTGTGTAGTTTGATATTAGTTTACTTTACGCAAGTTAGATATATTAAATTGCTCATGTCATTTTCGGTTACCTCCGAAAGCCACATAATTTGTTGATGGTGAGGATTGAAGTATGAGTGTGGTTTGATATTAGTTTCTTTTAAAATTAGATATCGGATTTCTCAAGTTGTTTATGGTTACCTCCGAAAGACATGGAAATTTGGACTAATGGTGAGGGATCGGAGTATATAAGTTGATGTAATTTGATTTAGATTTACTTTGTTGCAATTCTTGGATTTCTTTAAGCATAGTTTCTTTTGTGTTTAGATAGTAGCAAGGATAATTTGGTTTTCATGCTCAATAGTTCGGTGTTTGATTTATTAGGCTAACACATTTTCATTTCCTTTAGAGTTTTGTCATTGTATGTTTAAAATTCCTTTTAAGTTTGAAGTTGGTAAATCATTATAAAGAATATCATTTCCTTGAACAATCATAACCATCTTGTTTTTATTTTAAATTTCAGCTCTCACGACTAGAAAACCAAAAATGACAAAAAGGTAAGAAATAGGTTATCTTTAACATATAGTGCGCCACACTTCATCGGCTTACGAATCCCGGATTGATAAATTAATGTAGCAATTTAGGACACACTAAATTGACCAAACAAATACATTAACATAAAACTAGAAATATGAGTGAAAAATCAACTCACAAAATAGGTGTTGAACACATAGCCATCATATGATGTTACGGCGGCAAGAATATGTCCCATTAGATTATCCCAAAGTGTGGAAATGCGGCTGATATGGACCATAAAAATGTTATCTTAAGGAAATTACGCTATATATGTGAGAAATAGCCTTGGGATCCCTTAGCTTATGTATTATGGGCTTCACATCCATAAGGGGATCAGAAAAAATCCCTTTTAGGTTTTAAACAAATCTCCCGGTCCCAATATGGCTTAAAAACACCCAAATCCCATGACCTTAACTATACGAAATTTCTGAGGCAAAACTGTGATTAAATGAGGGTTTATGATAAAATATGGTATAAAAATCATATATAGATTTTTATTACTCAAATAATGGAGAAAAATAGAATCTAGCCTCTTTTACACATTATGGAGATAACTCGTGAGGGTTCATGAAAGTACAAATAAAATTTTTTTAGATGCAGAGATGCGGATCTGAAATAATGTAGTCTAGCGAGCTCTACATACATACAGTGAACAATACAATAAATTAAGGAGGATCCTTCTTCCTGACTTTAGGGAGAAGGGTTAACCCTTTCCTGAAACTAGCTCACGAACGAGGGTTTTAACCCTCACCAGCACTGTGCTGCACGAGAAATGATGCGATTCCAACAAGGGAATGTGCTGTAGGTGATGGAAAATACATTAGCCACATTCCAAGATCTGAAAATCAGCTCAAAGTTCTCCTCACTAGTATCCATAAGGAAGGAAGGATTCCTCCTTTGAAACACAAGCTCCGGAAGTGGTGTTGAGAAATCCCACTATAGCACCCTGCAACACAACATTATACTGCTGCAGAAACAACATTGTAGCTAAAGGAGGATGCTTGGCCTCAAGCCTAGATGTGGGGGATTCAGTACAAGCTCCCTTAAGAGGCCTCTCAAGAAAGGAGAAGGAATTCCTAAATAGGAATGCCTTGTTCTAAGAAACACAACAATCTCAACTAAACAATTGGAGAAAGCAGAATAGTCATGCAGACAAAAATCCAATCTTCAATTCAAGCCCTCATATGGCTGCCTTGCCCTACTTTTAAATAAATGTGAGCCTTCTTGCCTTGGGCCCCACTCATTAGGGTTTCCTCCATCATGGAATATTCCTCCTACTTCCACTACTGTCTCTATGGATGATCTCCTCCTCTCATACCAGCACTATTGACTTGGTCAAACTTGACCTTATCCATATGCATTTGTCCCTGTTCACACATGAGAGTGTAAAATCCAGTTATCATTATGATCACTTTTCACGTTATGAGATATTTTATTCTTATTTATGAAATGTATGGGCCTCCTTACCCATTTATTCCTCTCCTAAGTGTAAACAACAAAAATCAATATTACAATTAGCTGCATGCTAAAATTGGAATATTACAGTCCTCCCCTCCCAAATGTTGCTTGTCCTCAAGCAACTACAAGGATAGAACTGGAAAGTATCTTCTCCTCCTCCTGTAGCATCCTCATATGATGAACTCCTCCAAGGAATATGATGTTGTATCATCAATGAATCCCCGTAGTTCCCCTCCCAAGCATGCAAGATAGCATTTGGTGAGCATCCCAAATAGCCATCATCATGAAAAGGTAAAATACTCAAGGAGGAAACTAAGTCTTACTCTAGAAGGTCTCTCAGAAGCATGAGTCTGGAAATGTATTGGGAACTATCGATCCCATGTGAAACCTCCATCCCCAAGCTATCATCAATAAAAAATGAGTCACCCTCCAACATGGCAACTCATGAAAGATCTCCTACACCTTGGGATCCTGCAATGTAGATGGGCTGAATAACTGAATATGGTAGACAAAATGGCCTACCCCATGTTGTCTTCCTCTCCACTTATGATAAATGTAGAGAATATGTTGATCTTGGGCTGAAATAAGGTTTCCCTCAAGTGGCAAGAAGAATATTAGATCTCCAAAGATCCTTTCTCCCATATCATGAATCATGCTGGCCCAAATCATCCCATTCCAAATGAATGGCACATCATCACCATTTGGCATCCAAATTAGAAAAATGTTGAAGGTAATGTTTAATTTTGGATGATACCAATGGTTTCTCAAATGGATACAATGCAGTCTTCCCAACTGCTGCTTAAGATCATCATGTGGCAAGTGGTCTTTCAACAAGATAACAATTGTGCATGTTTTCATATTTACCATGAAGTGGTAAATAACATTATATATCAGCTGAGTACAATAAGAATGACAACACACTTGTCCAAAGTCTTGTAGAGAAGGGTTATCGCCATCATAGATCTTGGTTCTAGAATGACCATGGAACCCATGAATAATATTTCCCTCTTGTGGAGTAATGCACTATACATACATGGTGAGAAGGTTTATATACTCAATGAAATAATCAATAAGTACAGAAATACATTTCTTACCATGCATAATGAGTAAGCTGAAAGTAAAGTCCATGGATGAGCCCTCCCATGAGAATCTCTTCATAAAAATATGCAACAAGAAAGGATGCATACTCCCCTTGGAACACTCCATCAATAAAAACATACTCCCAAGTGATAGTGTTGTCGGCCTTAGTTAGAAGGTTCATGTCACTCCATGACTTCCTTCCTTGACATTCCACATGCCAAAGTCATCCACTATCATGCTGCTATGTGGGGAAATCTTCTTCCTATGTGGAAGCCCATCCTTATCCTCCAATGATGAAGAGTAGCCTCTTTTCACCTTGAATGTGCCATACATTTCTCCAGAAATATCATGATGAGCATGGAAAAATTGCCTTACATATATAAAGCCATAGCAATAATTCTTATGTGCCCCTCTCACACCTCCATCATTCAAATCATGAGGTGAAAATGTGTTGTGTAGTGTACCTATGGGGGATAATATAGGGTACAGAGGGAGGTACCCAAGGTAATAATATGATGTATTAATATAAGAATGATAAATAAATGGGACATAGTTAATAAATAAAGTGGTTAACCCACATTATGTAAGGGACCACATGTAGAGAGGGAATAAAGTGATAAGCCCATTGTATTGGATGTATGGTATTGAGAGACCCATGGTAACTACTCATGGTATTACATGTATGGAAACCTATATAGAGGTTAGAGACTCTCCATTGAGAGATGTCGGGGATTATTGTATTGACGAGCATATGGCTTGTGGAGTGATCTCCTTCCTTAAGGAGTGAATGTATGGTGTTGCCCTACCTTAAGGGTTTTGATATTAATGAAGATCTGAAGTTTTGTCTTCAATGGTGTTATTTCTTGGGCATATTTCCATTTCTATACATTTTCTTATCGAGATCTATGACAAGTGGTATCGGGAGCACTTTCTTGGGCGAGTTTGGAGATTTGTTTTTTCATTTTTTGCAGGAAATTTTTGGGCGGCGAGTTTGTAGAGCAGATCTGAAAAATTTGATGAAAAATTTTCAGAAATAAATATCCGATTTGGATTCCTTATCGAAAAATACCCAATTTCAAAAAAAAAATCAGTCGAATCGGAGTTCGGATGAGGGTGATATCGATTTAAATTCAACTATGTTGCAGAAATGTTTCGGCGGCAATTTGTGTACGGCGGATCTCTGACGTTTTAGTAGATTACGGTGCAAAATTTCAGACAACCAATTACAGATCTGAGCGCCCATTGAAAAATCACCCGATTTAAAAAAAAAAAAATCGGTCAAATTGGAGTCCGGATGAGGGAGTTATCAGCGTTTAAAATGGAGTCATTTTTTTCAGAAATTTTGTGACGGCGGGACGGTTGCGGCGCAAATTTTTGTTTCCAAAGTGCCTAGATCGAGATTTCAATCACATGGTTAGATGAAGAATGGATTTTCCATTTTCAAAAATAGGTTATAATAAGGATTCTGAGTTACATTGACAGGTAATGCCCATTTTAAACTTTTGCCAGTAAGTGATTTTCTTGAAAACCCTTACTTTATTTTATGGATTCTCGCAAGATGAAGTTTACGGGGAAAAGATGATGGCCCTACTATTGAAGATTTTTACAATATCACAAGTCTAAATACGAAGTTTACGGGTAGGCACCATAGGGGTTGATATGAAAGATGAGGCAAATCAATGGTGGATCTCCTTGTGACTCGGTGAGGAAACTTCCCAGAAAAAAACTTGAAAAGTCTTTTGAATGATGATGCAAGCGGAAAGAAGGACAACAAGAGCCATAAAGACTTATTTTCTACTAATATTTCCATATTACGGGTTCATGGAAGTATTCAGAAAGAGAACATCATAGTGTCTATCATTCCTAGTTGCGAGCATAATTGTATCGGTAATTTGAGAAAAAATTGCAAGTTCCGGCGGCATATTGAAAAGACACGAGGTTGATAATGAAGATGTTCAAATTTATAAAGATTTGAAGATTTCTATGGATAAGTATGTGTTGCATTCCGGATTTTATGCTTCGGATATGGATGTTGTGGACGTTGTTTTGGGACACCCTTGGATGGAATCCATTGAAATCTTTATCGATTTTAATATTGCAAAATAAATTCATGAAACTACGGTATAAAGAAGAAAATTACATTACCACGATATTTGCATTAGGAACCATGCGAGGACGGGGCCCAAGCCTAAATATCCAACGAGACGGACATCGGATGATGAGCCTTTGATGGTAGATAGCCAAACACAGACATCAAAGCAAGTACCAACAAAAAGAGCCGGATACATCCGAGATGATGAGCCTTTGATGGTAGACGGTAAACACGGACATCAAAGCAAGTACCAACAAAAGAACCCGACACCACTCCATCACCAATAATGGAGGAATTACTAAAAGATGTTACATCGAGTTAAAGCTTCAACATATCACCACCCGCATCACCCGTGAAGACAACAACCGGCAAGGTGGCAACGAATTAGCAACAAGGACAACAACCCTTGGATGACACATAGAGAGGTGCGACGATCCACTAACTGACACATCAACACAAAAGAACCACCGAACTTGCATCCATCTCAACGCAGCAGAGCACCAACTAGATCGGTGTTTACTTTCTCTTGGATGAGTGGATGCACGTGAATGGTATCAATGGAATACTCTTTTGAGTAGATCTTATTATTTGTGTTCTTCTCATGTTTCGGGGGCCGAAACATGTTTAAAGGGAGTGTAATGTAGTGTACCTATGGGGGATAATATAGGGTACAGAGGGAGGTACCCAAGGTAATAATATGATGTATTAATATAAGAATGATAAATAAATGGGCCATAGTTAATAAATAAAGTGGTTAACCCACATTATGTAAGGGACCACATGTAGAGAGGGAATAAAGTGATAAGCCCATTGTATTGGATGTATGGTATTGAGAGACCCATGGTAACTACTCATGGTATTACATGTATGAAACCTATATAGAGGTTAGAGACTCTCCATTGAGAGATCTCAGAAGTTATTGTATTGGCAAGCATATGGCTTGTGGAGTGATCTCCTTCCTTAAGGGAGTGAATGTATGGTGTTGCCCTACCTTAATGGTTTTGATATTAATAGAATCTGAAGTTTTGTCTTCAATGGTGTTATTTCTTGGGCATATTTTCCATTTCTATACATTTTCTTATCAGATCTATTACATGTTGATTGACATGAAGGAGATCATATCAACATAATGCACCCAAACTCTTTGTTGCCATATGATGTAAGTGTCTTGCCACACTTTCTCTACCCACATATCCTTAGAAAGAGGATATGTCACATCATGGCCAAACTCTTTCAAGAGTAGCCAGCACAGCCATGCCTCCTACTGCCCTGTGTCATAGATATGCAGGTGGTTCACCAACCTCTTACCCACCATCCACATGCATTCATCCATATGTGGATGTCTCCTACCATTCTCCACCTTGGTACTCCTCCCATGAAGACTACCATTCTCCCATATCAGATTTTTCTTCTTGCATTTCATGGGGTTTTGAAATGCAACTCCTTGGAGATCTCCTAGAGAAGATCTCACACCAATGACCAGCTTGAATTTAGAAGGATCCAAGGGCAAAACCTCCTCAAATTTTTGAAGAAATTTTCACTCCATGATATGTTGAAGTGCACCTCCAATGAGATCTCTTCATGAGACCTTCTTCTCATCAATGGCCCTCCAAAACCAATAAGGTTCTAGATCTGCTACAGGTAGAAGTTTCTCTTTGATCTGTGAGGTGCTTATTGAGAAAGTGTCATCTAGAAAGGAGAAAATATTTCTCATCTAAATATGTCTACCATCTATCACCTTTTCCTCCATTTATTCATGAATGAAGCTGCCATTGGAATGCTCCCATAAGGAATGGGTCCTCTTCTCTTCATTGTTGCTTATGTACAGTGTTGTAGGTCTATAAGGTGAAACATGTAATTTGTCAAAGAAAAGTATAATGATGAAGTCATAGTCATCCATTGTACATGGGATCACACTCAACCCTCCTTCATAAATTCTACATTTCAACTCAAGAGGTTGGATGTATTTCATCCCTTCCTTGAATAACTCAAGGTTGCACAACGCAGTGCAATTCTGTTGCTCTAGATTAGTAGTATGCAATGGTGTATATCCCTCCATAGGATTTTCTGAAATGATAAGAGATGGAAAAATAGGCATACCTTGGTGAAATTTGGAAGTATCTTTTATGGATGCAATAATTCCTTCCAATGTGTTGGCCCCCCAAACTGCTGAAGATGAAGTTTGCTCCTCCATGGTTGTAACAGTGCTAGTACATGCTTCCTCCAATGGTGCTGAGGGATTCTCTTCCTCTGATTTCTCTTTGTCAAATCTCTTGATCACCTTTTCAGTGAAATTTTCAAAAGTAGACACTCTTGCATGACTCACATGGCTGAACCACCAAGTTCTTGCTTCACCTTCAAGGTGTAGTGCTACAATTTCTACAAACTCTCTCTCTCTACCACTAGATTTATTAGGAAGAATTCCTCTAGCTACATCACCCAAGACTTTGTTGCACATGTAGGTGATCCATCAAAAATGGACAATAGAAATCTATTGCCTCTCATCATCCCATTGTTGTATGGCCTCCTTTCTTCTTCCAGCTAGATAAACTGAGGAAGAGATAGAGTCTCTTTGAAAGCTCTAGGTTGGGATTTGTATTCTGCAAGGTACCTTCTTTGAATTTCAGATTCCAAGTGTCCTTCATGCCTCTTGTCTTCTCCTCTTTCAGAATAGGAAGTGCATGGCTCTTCCTCTTCTTGAAACCCTCTAGGAATTTCATTGCATCTCTTCTCCTTCATCTGCTTAACCTCCTTGGAAAGGATCTTTCTAGATCTAAAAATTGATGAGACAAAGATCATTCTCTACATCATTCTGATATTTCTCCATATCTTTGTCTTATTATTCTTCTGATAGCATAATGGCTGGCACTCACAGGCTGAGCCAAGATTATGCTCTGATACCACTGCAGTATCCCAAAATGGGAATGCAACAATACATCAACATAAAACTGGAAATAGCAGTGAACAATCAGATCATAAAATAGGTGTTGAACACATAGCCATCATATCATGTTACAACAACAAAAATATGTCCCATTAGAATATCCCAAAGTGGGGAAATGCAACAATATGGACCATAAAAACGTTATCTTAAGGAAATTACGCTATATCTGTGGGAAATGGCACTAGGATCCCTTATCTTATGTATTATGGGACTCATATCCATAAGGGGATCAGAAACAAATCCATTTTGATGTGTTAAATAGATCTCCTGATCCCAATGTGGCTTAAAAACACCCAAATCCCATGACCTTGACTATACAGAAATTTGTTGAAGCAAGCATAACGTGATTACATGAGGGTTTCTGATACAATATGGTATAAACATCATATCTATAGTTTTATTACTCAAAGCATGGAGAAAAATAGAGATCTAGCCTCTTTTACACATTATGGAGATAACCAGGTAAGGGGTTCATGAAAGTACAAGTACAAAAATGTTATATCTGTAGATCTGAATCTGAAATAACGTAGTATATCTAAAGCTCTGCATACATACAACTGAATAATACAATAAATGAAGGAGGATCCTTCTTACAAGCTTTCCAGGAGAAGGGTTGGCCCGCCAATAAGAGAGGATGATGTATAATAGATCAACCTCTCTTCTTCGGATTTCAACCCTTGTTTTTTTCGATATTATATGTCTCTATTGAATTTTCCCTTCCGTATAGGGTTCCAATGATAGTTTTAAGGCTTCTGTGGTGTGATTTTTGCGGTGGGGAATTTGGAATCTCCACTGTATCCATTTTTACGTCTATGTTTTGAGTCTAACCAAGGCTCATCATCAGGACACAAACTTGCCAAGAAGAGAGGAGGTTGGATAATAGATCAACTTCTCTTCTTCGGATTTTAACCCTTGTTTTTTCGAGATTACGTGTTTCAATTTAGGTTTCCATTTCATATAAGGTACCAATGATAGTTTGAAGGTTTCTGTGGTGTGAGTTTTGAGGTGGGGAATTTGAAATCTCCACAGTATCCATTTTTACGTCTATGTTTCTAGTCTAACCAAGACTCATCATCAGGACAAAAACCCCCCAAGAAGAGAGAAATATGGATAATATATCAACCTCACTTCTTCGGATTTTAAACCTTGTTTTTTCGAGATTATGTGTCTATATCCATTTTTCCCTTCCTTAGAGGGTACCAATGATAGTTTGAAGGTTTCTGTGGTATGAGTTTTGAGGTGGGGGCTTTGGAATCTCCACAGTATTCATTTTTACATCGACATTTCGAGTCTAACCAAGACTCATCATCAGGGCGCAACCCCGACACAAAGAGAGGAGGTTGGATAATAGATTAGTCTATCTTCTTCAGATTTTAAGCCTTGTATTTTCAAGATTACGTGTCTCAATCTAGGTTTCCAATTCGTATAGGGTACCAATGATAGTTAGAAGGTTTATGTGGTGCAAGTTTTGAGGTGGGGAATTTGGAATCTCCACAGTATCCATATTTACATCTACATTCCAAGTCTAACCAAGACTCATCATCGGGACAAAACCCCGCCAAGAACAAAGGAGGATGGATAATAGACCAATCTCTATTCTTCAGATTTTAGACCTTGGTTTCTCGAGATTATGTTTCTCTATCCAATTTTTCCTTCTGTACAGGGTACTAATGATAGTTTGAAGGTTTATGTGGTGTGATTTTTCATTTGGGGAATTTGGAATCTCCACAGTATCCATTTTTACGTCTACGTTCTGAGTCTAACCAAGACTCATCATCAATACACAACCCCGCCAAGAAGAGAGGAGGTTGGATAATGGATCAGCCTCTCTTCTTCGGATTTTAACCCTTGTTTTTTCCAAATTACGTGTCTCAATCTAGATTTCCATTCCGCATAGTTTACCAATGATAGTTTGAAGGTTTCTATGGTGTGATTTTTGAGGTGTGGTATTCAGAATCTCCATAGTATCCATTTTTACGTCTATGTTTCGAGTCTAACCAAGACTCATCCTCAGGACCCAAACCCACTAAGAAGAGATGAGGATGGATAATAGATAAACCTCTCTTATTCAAATGTTAACCGTTATTATTTCTAGATTACGTGGCTCAATCTAGGTTTCCCTTCCGTATAGGGTACCAATGATAGTTTGAAGGCTTCTGTGGTGTGAGTTTTCAGGTGGGGAATTCAGAATATCCACAGTATCCATTTTTAAGTCTAAGTTTCTATTCTAACCCAAACTAATCATCAGGACACAGAACCACCAAGAAGAGATGAGGATGGATAATATATCAGCCTCCCTTCTTTGGATTTTTACCCTTATATTTTCTGGATTACGTGTCTCAATCTAGTTTTCCTTTCGGTACAGGGTACCAATGATAGTTTGAAGGTTTCTATGGTGTGAGATTTTAGGTGTTGAATTTGGAATCTCCACAGTTTCCATTTTCAATTCTATGTTTCGAGTCTAACCCAAACTCATCATCAGGACACAAAACCGCCAAGAAGAGAGGAGGACGGATAATAGATCAGCCTCCCTTCTTCTGTTTCTTCAATATTACGTGTCTCAATCCAGGTTTCCCTTTCATACAGGGTACCAATGATAGTTTGAAGGTTTCTGTGGTGTGAGTTTGAGGTGGGAAATTCAGAATCTCCACAGTATCCATTTTTATGTCTACCTTTCAAGTCTAACCAAGACTCATCATCAGGACACAAACCCGCTAAGAAGAGAGGAGGATGGATAATAGATGAGCCTCTCGTCTTTGTATTTTAACCATTGGTTTTCCAAGATTGCGTGTCTCAATCCAATTTTCCCTTCTATTACACCATTTTTTTGGTCATATAACATGTTACTATTAGATGGACCTAAGTCACCTAAGTACACCATGTAAGACCAATTTTACCCTAAGTAAAATTGCTTTCACTATCAAAATAACTTAGTAAAACACCTTTATTAAGTTGTTTATGGTCTATGAGAAACTAGCAAGGAAATATTAAATAAATCCACATTTGTTTGATTTTCCTCAAGAATAATTAGTTAAACAACGGTTTAATTAATATTCATGATCATATATAAAACAAAGAAAAATTAGGTAGATATAGGTATTGTTTATCTTGTTATTTTCTAGGAATAGTGTTTAATACCATAGGTAATAATATTCCTTGTTAAATTATTAATCACTCGAAATAGTTACATATATCATTATGTATTTAATTGTTACTCAACCACATCCTTAAAATGATAAATAAATAATTGTTATTTGTATTTACAAATAAAGGGATTTGGCCAAGTCAAATTCCTTTTCCCTCCAACAAAAATAATAAAATATTCCATAAAATTTGGATCTTGATTTGGTTAATAATATTTTAACTATGCACCAATATCTAGACTAACTCAATATTTTGTTATAAATAGAAGGGTTTTTCCATTCATTCATCACCTTTTGTTGCCTAAAGATCACTCTAGATCTATAATTTTGGTCTGACTTTGATCCACCATCAATGTCATATTTTTCTATCTTTTTTCTGGTGAGCTCCCTTTGAGTTTCATTTTTGTCTGGGTTTTCTACACCATCAAGAGAGAGGAATTTTAGATCTGAAGTGCTGATGGCTTACAAGAACCCATCCCATTGAGGAGAACTGGCAACATCCTTCTATGTTTTCCTCCCAGGTGCCCTTAATATAAAATTCATTCAACATATTCTTGTCTTGTCTATTGGATGCATGTAGTAAATCTCGTTTTTTGTTTACTTCTTAATGTATTTTGATGCATAGATCTAGATTTTTGCAGCATTTATCTTGATCAACTAATTGCAGATCTGAAGATATTGGCAACCATCTTTACTGTTAGGGTTGTTTGTTATGCACAACTAAAGTGGTATTTTTTCGTACACTAGCAATTAAGATTCATACTAACAACTGGCGACTCCACACGGGTTTACGATTACGACTGCTGTCATTTTTCTGATCCATGCATATCCAGCTACTTCAAACCCTAGGATTTCTCTTCAGCCTCTTGTTTTTATTTTCTTGCAACCTCAATTCTGCAAGCTACAACTTGCAAGGAAGCTCCAACTCCCATCAATTTTTTGTAGGCACCAACCTACAAGAGGCTCCAACCTCAATCATCTACAACTGACACCTATCAAGCTACAACTTGATAGGGAATCTCCAACTTTCTCATTCTATCAAAAGAAAAAAAAAATTGATTTACCTTGGATATTAGCTCTATTCTGTACCTTCTTTTGTGTTGTCCTCCAGTCTTCAAATATGTCTTATATCATCTATGATTTTCCACAGCGTCTCTTTCTGCTCCTCCTTCTTCTTATCTTCTCTGCCTCAATTCTTCATTCTCTGCATTCTCTAACCTCTCAATGCATATCAATATGTATCCTTTATACAGTTTGCCTCATAATAGTTTGTATTCGATAGGGAATTCGAAGTGAATAGCCCTGACTCTTCACCTTCTGCCTCCTCATTTATTTGTCTAACTCATTCAGAAAAACTACAGCAATTTGTACAAATTTCAGTTTTACAGTGGAGTTTTGTTTTCCTACGAAGACTTGCCAGTGCATCACAAACAATATAAACCAATTAAAAACATTTACATTCAGTTTTAATCATGGATTACAAATCAACACATTCGGCTTTTGGATCACTGCGTGTTTGTCTTTTCTGTAGCTATCTCTGTCTTTTTCTTCTTTGTATGCTCTGCTATTCACTGTAGTTGCGTAACTCCTATATATATTTAATTACCCTTTTAATATAACTTAACCAACTCTTGGCGTAAATACAAAAGACCCTTTTAACATATAGAATTTTCTTTCGGTCCCACCAGTCGAACTTTGTTTTATGCTTCTATTGCGATTGCTCCTCTTGAATACTTCCGATTGCAATTAATCGCAATCGCAACTTTTAGTTGAATGTTCCAATCTTATGCTTTCACTCCGATGCGATGATTCACTATTCACAAGTGTGTATATATATATATATATATATATATATATATATATATATATATATATATATATATATATATATATATATATATATATATGCCTTGTATTATAATATTGGTCCCTTTTTAATACAGCGCTCATATCATATTGAACCCCTTCCTTTTTTTATTATATCAAATGTATTAACCCAACGCACAACCTTCTTAACCCACTCTCTAACATTTGAACATGATATAATAAAACACTTTCATACTCCCGACCTTATCAATTAATGTTATAAAAATGGATTTGATGCCCTTAATTAAACACACAAGCGTTTATAACCTTCCGACCATGGCTTATAACATTAACCCAAAATTTTATAATGTATTGCATTCACGGGCCCCACACATCGGAACTCGTAAAACGAGTGGTTTTCAACATAAATCAATGGACCATACCTTAAGTTATCACCTGTGCAACTATTTGCGTGATTTCTGTCGGATCCATTGGGCTCCAGATCGAACGCTCCCCGTCAATATCGTGTTTTTTCCACAACCGAGAGTTAACACATAGAATTCATGCGATGAGGGTGGTATTGTTACGACGGCGTGGCAAAATTACACTAGATCGTGTTTTGTTGGAGTTTTTCACCCCAGGCCAAAAGCGGTGCGACGTGAGCGGTAATGGTTTCAAAAACCCACTCTGAGCTTGGAACAGTGCTCGACTGGACTTTTCACTATAGTTAACGCATTATTCTACATTCGCCCAAACTAACTCTCCTCAACTCTGTTTTTCACTTCGGGTTACACAATTCCTTCACAGTTCCATTCGTGACTTAGGGTTTCGATTCTTATAATTTCACTTCAATGTTTATTTGTCCTCCATAGTTCGTTTAAATGTGCAGTTTATGCATTAACCCTGCTTTATAACTAGAATATATATTTATCCATTTCTTTCTTTTGCTTTTTGGTTCCACCCTATCTGCATGGTTCCACATATTCGGTTTTCATTTCACAGTTGATTTTTTAATGGCTCTGCCTCGGATACATTTCTTTGTAGCTTCCGCCTCTCCCCATCGCATATAAACCCTTACATTATATTCTCTATATTCACTGTCTCTGTATTCTCTGTCTCTATGTTCTCTACATTCTCTGTATTCTCTGTGCATCACTGTTTCATTGTTTCATTGTTCTCTTTGTATTCTCTGTCTCTATAACCTGGGCTACTTATTTTTGCTGCCCTGCTTCTTTAAATGGCCCTGTCTCTACTGCTCGACCATCTCTACAGCTTTTTTCCCATTTTTCTATCTCTTTGCTTCTATGCTTCTCTCTTTGCCTCTCTCTGCTTCTATGTTGCGCTCTTTGCCTCTTTCTGTTTCTATGCTGCTCTCTTTGCCCTGTTGCTAGGTGTCCCTTGTTTGAAATTTCCTTTGCCATCAATGACAACATTTCCAACATAAAACCCTAAAAAAATGAAAATTCTAACTTCTGTGTGTTTTCGGACCTATTGCACAGGTGACAAACATCATCCGCAGCTGAGATGACACTTTTGCTGAAATATGCCGCCGAGAGTGCTGGAAGTGAAGGTCGCACTTTTTGGCCCTAAACCTGTGACCTAGAGCTTTAGGATGCACTTTTCATCCCAAATACTGTGACCTCTACAGAAAACAGGTAAAAAACCGCGACCTGGACTTTTTGCAGGAATTTTTTTGAAAGTTTTCTTGGTTTGTCTGGGCGTCTGTTCAAGGTTTTCCGACCTCCATCTCCACCTGTTTTGGATCTATACTTTTTATTTTTTACTCGACTAAGTGGGAACCTAGCTCCCTAGGGCTTCAGTACCCTCCATACTTTGTGGAAGAGTTTTAGCTGTTGTAGGTTGTCTGAAATTTTCAGAGTGTTCAGCCATTTTTCAGATCTGATACCTCACCTTCAGATCTGCTTTAGATTGGCTATTTATCCATCCAAATAACCTCATTTAGTTTTGTTGGGTTTTCCTCTATCGTCCACTCCGTTTCCCTCCAGGAGATAGCCTTTCACCGCCTCATTTACAACAATCTTTCCTTTGATTTGTTGTTGTTTTCTGCACCACTTTCCAGTAGATTTGACCTTTAGATCCCTGTCCCTCCTAACCTTAGATCTATTGGCTATATTGGTGTGTTTTGACTAGTTTTTTTCCCACCTACAGACTACTTGTTGAGAGGCCCACCTCCTTGGGTTTATATTTTTGCATTATTAGCTATTTATTTACTATTATTTCAGTTTCATATACTATTATCTGCAAGTTTATTTACAGTTATACAACACACATTTTCTTTTTCTCTACAAACGTTGGGTTTAAAAATTAAAATTTACACACTTTTCACACACACCCTAAGCAAAAAAGAGCTTGGTTAACATCGCCAAGCACAGACTCTAAAACATTGAAATCAGTTGATCCTGCACCTCTTTGCCCTTGTTTCGACATTGTAATCAGTTGATCCTAGACCTCCTTTCCCTTGTTGGTCTCTTTTTCCATTTGTGTTGTGTTTGTGTCGTCATCATTGTGCCACCAAGGCATTTATCCCGGAGACTTCTTGGCCATCATCCTCAGTTTTCGGTAGGAAGACTTACTCCTCCCCGTAGGATTCGAGTTAGTCTTCCACCGAGTCTGCACTCCGAATCTTCTTCTAGTTCATTGGTTTCTCCTTCTAATTCCACCCCTGGTTCTCCTCCTGTCACCTTCACCATGTCTATTTCAGGACCTAACACTGGTGGTAGCCCCGACCCTAATGTTGGGAATACTGCTAGTGGGGCCACAACAGGAACTACTCTAGCTGCTCCCTTGCTCCCCTATATGGCAAGCCTCAGTCTTCCCGATTTTGACCAGTTGATAAATGACCCTATATACCATGACGCTAGTTGGCCTACTATGCCGACCAAGCTCACTTTTGACATCCCCAAGTTTGAAGGCCTTGCTGTAGAAGATCCTACAAATCATGTTTGATCTGTCCACATGTGGTGTTTGTCTAACTCCATTACCGATGAATTTGTCCATCTTCGGTTTTTCCAATGTACGCTTACAGGTGAAGCTTCTAAGTGGTATGTTGATCAGGCCTCGTACTCTCATACCACCTTTGAGACTCTTACTTGGGCTTTTTGTCTTATTTGTAGCTTCCTCTTCGTTATGAAATAGGTACCAAACTTTTGACTTCTTTCCATCAATCGTCTACGACCCACCTATTCGATCATGTCTAGGAATGGTGGAGAAGAAAGAGCCTATGTCAAGCCCCTACCTTCGAAGAACGTGTCTACATGGACTGGTTCCTTAGATCTCTCTTGCCCCCTATCGGCAAAGATGTCGCATCGCATTTCCCTCAAACCGAAGAAGCCGCTCTCCAAATTACGTTAAAATATGACCTGATCTACGCTCAGTCGGGTTATGTTTATGTCGTTCTACCTGATCTTCCTAGACCCGGTGGTGCCAATGCACTGGAGGCATCTCATGCCACCGACGGTATCGTTGGAGATCTCTCTCATCCATACACTCAGCTTCCCATGGCATATGGTTTTCCTCAGGGGGGGCCAGAACCTCCTGCACTTTTCCCCCTCCCAGTAGCATGTATCCAGGATACAACATTCCTCCTCCTTTTTCCCAACCTCCTGTTTACCATACTGTTACCCAACCTCCTTATTATCCATATCCACAGCCTCATGCTCTATCTCCTCCAGCATTAGCACCTCCTCCTCCCTTGCCTTCTCAACCCCCACAACAGTGGCCACCGCCCCCTTAAGGGCAGGTGTATGCACAGCAGGGTGCGACTAATCCTCCTTGTTCCAAAAAGAAGAGGAAAGACACTCAAAATCAATTTTCTCCTGGAAATCCTGTACCTAATCCTCAAAATAACACTCCTAACGCTGCAAACCAGTAATAGGGCACTTAGCCCAAGCAAGACAAGCTTGTTTGCACGAACAAGCCTTGTTCTTGTTGTGGTGTTTATGTTCATTACACGCATGATTTTCCTCTTTTACCACAGATGAAGTAGATGTGGGAGTCTTAAGCAACATTGTGAGGAAAGCAAGCCTCCCCTTCCATCCCTCCCAGTGTTTTGCCTAGTCAGCCAAATGTGTTTACTAATCCTTTCCCTCAACAAGGATTTGTGGCTACCCAACCACCTGAAGGTCAGGTGGCCACTCAACCTCTTCCATCTGGTACCTCTGATTACCATATTCTCATGATGAATTATGATCAAACTCTAACTGTAGACAGCAATCTTCAAACTTGGTCCCATCAGTACAACAAGCCTCTCGCTACGTCTGTCCTAAGCCACCTCCTTCGGTCTCTACAGAGCCTCTTTCGACACCTCATGGTCCCTTGTAGATCCCTCAGCCTAAGTCAGAGGTTCATACCAAAATCCCTAAGGGACCACTACGCTAAAATGTTGCTTCTGGTAAAGTTGCCCATTCGTATAGTATAGTAGATGATTTGGTGCAATCTCTTGTTTCCATTTCAACGCTGGAACTCCTCCAGTCGTGCCCTTCAAAACGAAAATCTCTACTATCTGCCATGGGCGCTGTAGGTCCTTTCGATAATCAATTGATTGTCTTTGATTTTGACTGGTCAGAACATCCTCCTCTCCCTGCTTCTGTCGCCTTCCAAATCCCAGTCAAGATCCGGAATGCCAACGTTTCCCGGTGCATCATTGATGAGGGGGCATCCACCTATGTGATGTTCGCTTCGGTTTTGAAGCAACTCGAATCACTTGACTTGGCTCCTTCCACGATCACTCTTTGAGCGTGGGATGGCCATGCCTCCCATCCCATTGGCATATTCTACAACTATCCTATTACTCTTGCAGGAAAGACTGTTTGCATTGATGTAGAAGTCATAGATGCCCCCTTATATTACAACATTCTATTGGGTCATAGCTACACTTATGCGATGTCTGCTTTCCCATCTGCGGTTTACCACAAGATTTCCTTCCCTCATAACAGAAAGATAGTCACCGTTGACCAGTTGACATATTACGAGCCGAAGTATCAGACCTCCCCTGAGTCCGTCATCTCTTTGGTGGCCAAGAAGCAAACTGTAGATCCTTTGACCAGTGTCTCACCCAGAGTCTAAAAATATTCCTCATTGCTTGGTACATTCCCTGGTCTTCCTCCTCCTGTCTTTGATCCCAGCTCATCAAATGTTTGCATGATGCAATAGTCTCGGGTTGCCCTCAAGTGGCCCGCTTCGGTTAATTAGCAGCCTCCTAACCCTCTGCAGCCTACTCCTAGCCCTTCAATTCAGGCTTTTGGGCCTGCTCCTCCTAGCCCTTCACCTACAGCTGGTATCCATAAACCTCTTTACCCTCCTGTAACGGTTCCTCCAGGCCTTAACCATCTTGGAGCTGTCCCACCTGGCCATTACCCCTCCAATCAGATATCATTCCTAGCTCCCCCTTTTGGAGTGTATACGGTACCTGTCATGGATACCCTCTCTCTTCCTAACCTAACCCTTGGGATTCCCGTCTGGTACCTTGATCCTCCAGCCGCTACCTCGCTTGGTCAAACCAAACCTTATCTTTCTTTGAACCTAGTTCAACTGGTCCCCATGACTTCTCCCGCTGCTACAATGCCTCAGTCGCCTCAACAAGAACCACCTCCTGTTGCGACAACTTCGAGTAAGAAGGGAAAAGATCGCAAGAGGGCATCAAAAGACAAGGCTTCCCTGACTGACCCTGCACCTCCTCTACCCCCAAAGCCCTGTTCTTTGTGTGATGTCGTCAACCATGCCACCCATAACTGTCCTAAACTGCCCAGTATCAAGCCCATGGTTAAATTTGCATCCCTGAGTCTACAGTCCCTAAAGCCTCTATTTCTTCCTCGACTGCAGCCAAGAACCCTAAAAATTTTCACACCAATCAACCCTGTTCTTTGTCTAATCTCCATGGCCATTATTCCCACCATTTTCCTTGCCTTACGCATTATCGTGCCTCATTGGAGGTAGTTCGGGAGTACGAGGTTGAACAGAACCAATCCGCCTCTCCCGTACTTGCGCAGTATGCTGCGAGCCAACTTGAGGATTTACCCGCTCCCATTGACATTCCCCCTCCTGATGTCGAGATGACAGATATTGCAACCACCATCCTCTACCTATCATCATCCATGAGACCCTCATTGGAAGTTCCCTCTGCATCTTCCCCTGTTGTTTCACTTGATCTCCCTTCAGCAATTACCCTGGGCTCAACATCGGTAGATCCCTTATCTGCTTTTTCTTCCATCATCCCCCATGACGATGCACATGTGAACCTTTCTTCTCATGATGGTGAGTCAAGTAGCTTCACCGCGTCATGTGGTCTCCCTTCCTCTAGTCACTCCATCTTCTATTGTGATGATGACATCATGGAAGCCTTGTCCACCCCTGACTTCATCTTTCCTACCCATAAACGGGATGGCACCATCTATGTTTATGGTGACTTTCACGGCCTGAGCACAAGCTACACCTTCGGTAGCTCCCACACTCCACCTCACCGTCGGCGTGTGATTAGTAGACATCCTACCTAGATTACTCCCTTTCAGGGAGTGCATTCGATTTCTACTTTGCGCTCAGGTTGCCAGCATTGTTCATCATCCTCCCATTTATTGTCTTGTGGCACCTTTCAAATGGACCTCCTGTCCACACCTTATATCAGTTTTGTCGATGGTGCAAATCGCTACTCCCAGAATCTAGCCTTGACAGGTTAGGCCATTTTTACCCCTTTGCATTCACTTGTTCTCTCGAACGGTGTATGCATTGGTACTGCTACCAATAATCAGGCCGAATATGATGCGGTGCAAGGTTTATTAGTCAATTCCCTTTCACATCACATCTTCCACCTTCATGTTCATTTAGATTCCCTGCTTCTTGTCATGCAATTGAATGGTGTCTATCGTGTGCATAATCCTATCCCTTTTAGAATATATTTACGAGTGAAGCTTTTGATGCGTGAATTTGAAATCATTACATTCATTCATGTACCTAGAGCACAAAACCACTATGTATATAGCATTGCAAACCATATTCTAGATTGGTATTTAGCACATGCATTTAATACAAGACATTAACATAAAACTATCAAAATGATGCATATCCATAATATGTGTTGTATAAAATGTTTGAGTCCATCAACTCTGATACATATGACATGCCCATAACATGTTACAAAAACTCAAAATTGGGGGCACTACTTGCCCCTACACAATAATCACTATTTTGAGGATCCCGAGCCAATGGCTCTACTCCCACAGCTTGTATATCACGCATCCCCTATCCGGCCATCGCCATGCGCTGCATGACCCCTCGCCACTCCGAGGGTAGACCAATGAATGACTCTATGTACTAGTCCTCTAAGTCTTGCCAGCCGCACTTTGAAACACCGGTCAGAAGCCTTTCACATCTATGAAGAATATCCTCCAGGAGGGCTACTGCATCCTCATTTGGCAGTGCCCTTAACCCATTAGGTCCTGCAACTCCTGATACTGCAGGTCGTCCCATTTACCCGACTGGTTTTACCGGTGCTATATTTGCATACCAAAAGTAGAAGAATCAGCACCATATACAATATTATGAAACTTTACAATACACATAAAATATTAGCAATTTTTCACTTACCATCAGGCCCCCATACTCAACCAGGTAGTAGTGGCAAGTCTGGTTCCCCATAATAACTCATCCCACTATAGGGCTAGTTGTCTATGTAAAATGGCATCTGATCCCAATGTGAAAAAAACTCGGGTCGAAACACCTGTCCGACTGCCCCACCTCCTCCTCTACATAGTAGTTTCCCCCACCGGTGCATCATGGGCTCTCTCGGGCCCCCATCCTAGAGCTGTATGCAACGTCGAAGTGCCGGGATCTTCTGAAAGAAGAGCGAGCAAAAACCTGTACCATATGCATAGTCATGGTTCACTTATCACTTGCATAGTGACAACTATAATTTCAACGACGACAACATCATCTGGGACCACCCATAGTAGGTGCCACTCAACACACTCTCCACAAGCATCATTTTCCCTCTAGTGATGTGGTGGAGTGCCTGGTTTCCCAGGATCTGCAGCACCGCTGCAGCCACAGCACAAGTCTCTAACCTTTCTAGATCCCCGATGGGTATCCAAGTCCCTTTGACTTGGAGACCTGGTCGAAAATGGCACTCTACAAAATCCATGATTTTCTGCCCTCGTGGTAACCCTCGCTGAGTATTCCCAACCATTGAAAGTGATGGAAAACCAGTCAAGAAATATAGATCCTGGACCGTCAACTCGATCCGGTGCCCCTGCACTATAAATACCTCATGGTCTGGATCCCAATAGCTGAAAATATGGGCCAATAAGGGCTCTCTAGCTCTCATGAGATGGTTCTCCACAAACTTCAAAACCCCAAACCTAGCTGATGCATTGCGAACACCCTGATCCTCCCAGATCTCCGACCGTAATGTGCCCAGGACTCTCTCTCTCTAGTTGATCCGTAATTTTGCCATATCTGCAAAAAACCATCATATTTTTCAATGTAAAGATAGGAAATACTGTATCCAAACAAAAAAACTTAGCTCTCAGCAAAAAAAAAACATAGAAACACCCCTCCCTATCATGTCACACTTTTCAGGCCCAATCCTGGGACAGGTCGCAGTTTTCTGCCCAAAACCTGCTACCCAGGTCGCAGTTTTTGCCCCAAAAGGTGTGACCTGGCTATGAAGAGGAGAAAGGGTCTATTCGTGAGCTCTAGGGACATAAACTGAACTTTCAATCCACTAAAATGAAAGAGTAGGGTTAGGCCTCTTACTTGTAACTAACGGATCTCGATTACAAATTGTCAGTTTGTCCGCTACGATCGTCGCAAGATTTAGGGCCTTCTCTCCTCTCTGCATTCACCATAGCTCCACATGAAAATGAGTGAATTTTGAGGGAAAAATCCTTATTAAAAGAGAAACCCCTAATTTTTCTTTCACCTACTGTGGCCAAACCGTAGCTCAGTTTAAAAAATTGTCTGCACCATTGGAAAGCTCTCATCAAGCCCTCAAATAGGTATCTATTAATTTTTTGTGATTTGATACTTCACCAGGACACATTTTTTCCATGAAGCGTCACTTCATGACTCCCCAAAATCGAATTTCTTCACTTGCAACACTTGTACTTGTGGCACCACTTTTCCTTCATACTTTTCCATGCTCATGTTGATTTTTGTCATGAGTAACCATCATGTACTCATGTTTTTATGGTCCCCATTGGACCTTTTATGTGTGGCAGCATCATCGAGTCACCCTTTTTTAGAGCATCTGAGTTGAGTCATCATTGCATTCATGGAGTATATCCCAGGTCCCTTTGTATCCCGCTATAGTCCTCCATCCTTCATTGCCTAGTTCCTCTCTCGTGTCGCACTTTAGGGCCTTCAGTCCTTCTGTCCCCTATCCCTCATGATATTATGTCAGTCACTGCCAGGTCATCCATGCCCTTTATGCTCTAACAAGGGAAGTCGTCCGTCCACTACTCAGTACCCCCAATTCCATCATCATCCCTGGTGTTAGTTTGTCAGTTGCTCTACTATTTTCTCTCGTGCCTTAGTTGAGGATCCCTTGTTTCCTCACCTATGGCAGACCTCCTTCTATCGACATCAGATCATTCATTCCAGAAGATAGGTCTAGAGGGCGTTGTACCTTGGGTCCAGCTTCCACTCTTGTTTGGTCGAATCAGGCAAAGGGACTCCTTATTGCCCTTTGACTTGATTGTTTCTCATCTCCAGCTCCTTTCAGCATGATCGAGATCTGTATACTTGATGGTTCAGTGATGTAGTAGATGATATTGATGATTCCCGGGTGTGTGTGAGATGTTTTCAGCCCTCATGATGGGTGGCCCTACAGGTAGCCCCCCATATGCTCGGATGACCTCTTCATTACAGCCTTTGATACAACTCCATATATTTGATGATGTCAGCCTCAACTGCTTGCAGTGCCTTTTTGTTTGCATATATCAATCAGATTTTTAGAGCCCTTTCTTGTTTACAGGGGCATTTGGGTTGTATTTGTATCTCATGTACTCAGATATTGTTTTATAAGTACTGGTTACTATCCCAGGCACAATATGTATGTGGGATTCATTTTCATTTTTTTACATGGCTCATGTTTATGCCAACATGTACTATATTGTTCATTCCCTTGTTTACTGGACACATTATTCCTTGTACTTTGTCTCGGTAGGCATAGATATGCCTCCCCCACTGCCTATAGCACAGGTACTCACTCATAAAAGAGAGTTTTCGCACCTGTAAGTCTGACCTCCTCAGGGTCTAGTCCTTTAGCGCTTCGGTCTACCTTATATTTCTCTCTCTTTGCCTTCCCCTTTCGGTATCTAGTGATTGAGTTCTTACAACATACTTCGGTCATACGATTATCTCCTAGCACTCACACGCTGGGGGGAAATTTGTTACACCATTTTTTGGTCATCTAACCTGTTACTATTAGATGGACCTAAGTACACCATGTAAGACCAATTTTACCCTAAGTAAAATTGCTTTCACTATAAAAAATAACTTAGTAAAACACCTTTATTAAGTTGTTTATGGTCTAAATAGGAAACCCCATGAGGAAATATTAAATCAATCCACATTTGTTGGATTTTCCTCAAGGAATAATTAGTTAAACAACATTTTAATTAATATTCTTGGTCATATTTAACCCAAAACAGGAAAATTAGTTAGATAAATTATTGTTTATCTTATTATTTTCTAGGAATAATTATTTAAACCTTATCTAAATAATATTCCTTGTTAAATTTGACTAAATAACTCATAAAAAGTTAAATAAATCATTATTTATTTAATTATTACTCAACCACATCCTTAAAATGATAAAATAAATCATTTATTTATTTATTATTTACAAATAAAGGGATTTGACCCAAGTCAAATTCTTTTTCCCTCCAACAAAAATAATAAAATATTCCATAAAAGTTGGATCTTGATTTGGTTAATAATATTTTAACTATGCACCAATATCTAGACTAACTCAATATTTTGTTACAAAAAGAAGGTTTTTTCCATTCATTCATCACCTTTTGTTGCGTAGAGATCACTCCAGATCTATACCTTTGGTTTGACTTTGATCCACCATCATTGTCACATTTTTCTATCCTTTTTCTTGTGAGCTCCCTTTGAGTTCAATTTTTGTTTGGGTTTTCTACACCATCAAGAGAGAGGAATTTTAGATCTAAAGTGTTGAGGGCTTACAAAAACCCATCCCATTGAGGAGAACTGGTAAAATCCTTCTATGTGTTCCTCCCAGGTGTTGGGTGAAACTATTGTCGTTTAATTCTGTTGTAGTACTTGCCAAACCATTTAATTTGTCAATCCGAGGTTCGTAGGCTTACGAAGAACATGCACTATATATGCAGGACTGAAGCAGAACTAATCTAATCTAAATTACTGCAATCAAATTAATCTAGGAAGGCATTGAAACACTAACTAGGAAAGCAGGAAATTGCATAAGGGAAAAGCATTACAACATGTGAAGAGCTGAATGACAAACAACATATGTGAGCTCACAACAATAAAGCTATCTCAAATTACATTACAAGAATCAATTGAAAAACCATGAAAGCATACAATAAAATAATATGAATCACAGTTAAGAATACCCTTCTCCTAATTACAAAACTATCTCTGAAAACCCCAAAACTAATCTAATGAACTTCTGAACTTCCGAACTTATGAACTTATGAACTTATCAAAATGAAGAGAAAGCACTCTCTTATATACATGAAGAAGATAACCATCTCATTCAACCACTCTCAACTACTTTCCCATTATTACAAGACATGATCCCTTTGAATCCTCCACACATCTCTCACATATCTTGAATAAGATATGCCAACCAAATCCTCCATGATCTTCTCCTTAGGAATAGGCTTGAATAATTATCTCCTTGATATGGTGGAGGAGATATTCCAGAAGTCTCTTAGAATTAATCCTTCACATTTCTCCTACAAATTACAAAGCTCACACATTCTTGAGATATATATAAAAACATGTATATTTTCTAATATTTAATCATAAATTCACTTATAATACAAAAATGAATAAAGTGGAAAATAAGAAGGTGAAACCAAAATGTATTTATGAAAATGATATAATGAAAGGTTATTGGGATGATGAGATGTAAGGAATAGTGAAGGGAAAGGTGGATGGAAATATGACATTTCTAAGTCCCAACATCCCCCCCAACTAAACTTGTTGCATGTCCTCATGCAACCATGCATGGATCTCTTTGGCATCTGAACTTTGGCTTTACACGATGATATATTTTTAATAATGAATGTTTCCTGGATATGTGAAGGATATGAGTAACAACTTACATTTTCTTATGGTTGGTTCTTGTGTGACAACCATGAATACAAAGAATGTTGGTTCTTGTGTTAACAACATTCATTTCATTTTCTCTTCTCTTTTCTGCAATAATAATGTAAACACTCACTGGAAATCATAAGCTATCAATGTGCATAAGAAAGCCCTTTTGTAATATTCATGAAGCATGCCAATATGTATATTAATGCATATGAAGCAAAGTGAAAAAAAGTATCGTTGGAAAAGAAATGTTGGTGAATGGTAAATAAGAAAAAAAAATGGAGTGATAGTGGTGGAGAAATGGAATCATGGTAGTGAATATGTAGTGAATATAGTTCCCCCCCCAACTGAATTGGTTGCATGTCCTCATGCAACTTGGCATGGGTCATGAAAGGAAATGGAGCATGATGAGGTAATTTTCCAAAAGATTCAAGTCAGCATATAAGGAATTGCATGATTAAAGATTAGAAAACAACATACTTCCACTTACCCAAGAATGATGAACTATGCAATAGGAATGTAGCTGTTGCTGCTGCTGAATCATGAAAACTTGACTGGTGTCGTAGCTACAACTGCTGTAACTACAACTGATGTAACTGCTAGAACATGGAAGGTTTTACTGCAGCAGGATCATGAAAATGTAACTGTGAATGCTGATGTTGCTGTAACTGGATCCTGGGAAATGAAGGAATATGAACTGCTGATGCTGAATCATGGAAAAGATAAAGGCTGAAAGTGGAACTGTGGTACTCTCATAGATCAGAATTCGTGCTGTTGTAACTACTGAGGGAGTCGCGAAAAAGTGTATAGTCTTCACCCGCTACAAAAATTGATGGTACAAGTCTAATCATGCGAAAGAATGTGTTGGTGTCAAGCATGAAGAGAAATAATTGGATTACCGGCCATTTGTGAATGTCGTTAACCAATGCGAGGCAAAATCACCATTGATGTCAATGAGTGCCAAGGTACCCAAGTACATCTTGCGAAATGCGAATAGAGGAGTTGACGTCGAGCCATTTGCAAGATCTGACGATCAAGGGACATTGATGTATTCCCATGATTGTCAGTGAGAGAACTTGCCATTAAGGTATGCAAGTCTCAAGGTACTCAACAGGAACTCTAGTCTATTTCCCAAATAAGGTGTTGAGGTCGATGGGGCAAGACTTGTTGAAAGGTGGGCCTTAAGGAATCCCACATCAGTCAACGCGAGTTTGTAAAAAGAGATTTGGTAGGACTATAAATGGAAAGAAGTCATGGACAAGAAGTGTGGATCAACATGGCGAGGAAAGCAAGGCAATGTAATTATGGAAAGGGGATAAGTTTTATTCAGAAGGCAAACTAGAAGGCAAATAAACTGAAAAGGATAAAGGAATGTATGCGATTCAGAAAAATAATTGTGCATGAAGTCATGAAAGATAAGGTAATGGAAAATGGGCTTCAACACAAGGATAGTCAATCGGCTTTGAAGGATAAACATTATAGTGTTACAGCATGCATAATGGAAAAAGTGGAAATGTTGGTGTATCAGGATGGTCGCTGTGTAACAACGAACATCAAGAGGCGCAAACATCATGATGTTTATGATGAGTTACAGCTCCTTCAAGATTTGTATGAAAGCATGTTTCTCAAGAGTTCTGTGATCTTTTAAAATCACTTCAGCAGCAAAATGCGATCATTTCCGAAACCTGTCGCCTGCGCTGATTTCATCATCGATGACTGTCAAAGTGACTTCAAGAAAAAAAATTAGTGTTAAGCGTAAAACATGCATTCGTATTGTTTTCGGGAATTTATTAAAAGATCCATTTGCAATTTTCATGTTGATAATACACACAAAAAAAAAAAGGCAAAAATAAAAACAAAACAGGCAAAGTCAAATCTCCATTTCTTGGCATGCTTTGCACAGTATAGCAACACTGTCTAGCTGCTAGCGAATCTTCAGTTTCTTAGATGCATCGTTAAATTCATTCAAGCAATTGGAAGCGATGGCATCATAGTATCTGAAGAGCCAAATCCCAATTGTCCTGAACTCCAACCCACAGTAACAGAATCCATAGGACTAGATAGGTATGGCTGAAAATGGCCCTGAATATCTGTAATACTTTTAGCTGAAATTCCTACTGGAACCTTACCCATAGTAACCTCTTTCAAATGATATGTGCCTGCGGAAACATTGTTATATTGGAAGTTTGATGGAAAAGAAGAATCAACATAATTCCCATTCCATCCAGGAGAAGATAATATCAATGATGACACAGAGGCAGAAGAAACTCCTAGACTAGCAACAGGGAGCTGTGTTGTGTAAGATGACGGGGGACAACACATTACAACCACAGGTTCTCTTACAGTCACCTGGGCTGCTTTAATATCAGATACCCCAGTTCGATGCCTTATTTAAGCAGGCATTGTCTTGGAAAAATTCCCAGCCTGACCATTATTTATTACAGGATATGAAATAGACGGGGCAGAGGTCGAAGATGGCCATAAAATAGGAACTCGCAATTTCTTCTCAGCATTGGATTCAACTGATATCATTTCAAACAAATGATACTTTTTGCGCTTGTATCAACGTTGATAGCAATTTATTTCTCAATGGTAACAAGTCTCAAATGCAACGCCTGAAGTGTAATAATCTGATTCAATAATAATCTTCAACGCCTGAAGTGTAATAATCTGACTCAGTAATACTCTGCATCGCCTCCTCAATATCTGTTGACAGTTGCTTTAGGGCTGAAAATATCGTTGTTTTAAGAGAGTTTCCAGCAAAGCTGTCAGCAGCACGAATGATAGTCAACTCACCCATTCTCTCCAAAAAAATTCAAGAAAATATCAAATGTTGACTCAAATAAAAAAAATTATTATTGGACCATCAAGCGATTAATTGAATTGCCACTCGGTAATCACTCGTACCAACAATTGTTCGAACAGCTCCAGGTCTTGTTGTTACAAGGCCTGCCTTAATTCTTCATCAGACATTACACTGTTTTCTCACCAGCTACATGTTTTGAACAATTCGAAAAGATAGTGTGCTTTAAGTTCGAAGTTGAACTTCCTTATCAACTATCGCATCCATTCATAATTTCAGAGTTCTTGTAACTTTACGTAGGAAGGAGGTATCATAAATTTTTACGGTTTGCTCTTGAAATCAAACATCAAAATGACGGAATGAATATACGTTAAATATGACATGGAAAAAAAAATTCGCAACGGCTGTCAAATACGTCCTGGAACTGAGAATACGTCCTACAGGACATCAAATTCCAGGCCTGCACGGCACCTTCTGCTTCATCAATTCGATTTGAGCTCTGTCACTACGCCGGTTTCAACAGAAGTTTAATTCGATTTTATTCAGAATCCCATTTCCCTTCCGAAGCACAGATTTCCTCAGAAGATGTGCCAACAAGATCAGACTGGTCATATAATGACTTAGACCGTGTCCGTTGGGTTTTACTTTGCAAAAGGTTCATGAGGTCCACTTCAATTCAATGTGCTTTGCTCTTTAATTGTTAGACCTAAAATAAAATTCAAGAAAAATGTAGAATCAAAATATGAATAGACAGATATAGTAACAGTTGTCTCCTTAAGTTTTGTATTCTTATCATTTTCCAATGGTGCTAACTTTACAAGCCACAATTTCAGCAACCCACTTCCAGTAGAAGTTTCGCCATTCATTCCTAACTTTGTGAAGGAAGATATAGCAAACTCTATAACAGCCACCTTGGCCTCTGGTGAGCACTGTTCATCAAGTGAACGAAGTAAAGCAGGAAGGACCAAGTCTATGCTATAAGTATTACTTACAATCTCCAACGTTGATGAACAGATTTGTCTAATTAACTCCTTCGGATCAACCAACCATGAAAAGACATGAGGTAGAATCCTTTCCAGGTACCCTTCAAATGGCTTTCGACAAGCTGGTATCAAGTCAGCAAGTGTGGAAAGTGCTGCTTGGGCCACTTTATGATGTGGATCATCCAAAATGCTGAAAAAAATAATTTCATGAGCTTCTCAAAACTTTGGGTTATGTCCTGTACGCCTTTGGGCCCTTTCTGTAGCATTTTCCTTAAGTAATTAAAAGTAGAAACTCTAGCAGACCAATCTGTAATAACACTAAGTCCCTCAGAAAATCATATGCACTACGAACAAATGTGGTTTTCAATTTCTCAAGATCTGCACACTTCTCCCTAACCACCCGCATATTTGCATAGCTAGGATTCAAAATGGGTGGCTCTAAAGCACGCAAAGCATTAGCCAGCCAGTCACAAGCCTCCACATTTCGTAACATTCTTGCCTCATCAAATGAACCTTTTGTTAGTGAATATGCATACTCAGGAGGAATATGCAAGCGCTCAACCAGCGTGTTAAGTTTTTCAATAAGAGACAGACTGCATCTCCATTTTATTATTTCTAGACTCTATCGATTCAAAATCCTCCCTCATGTGTCTGAGTTTCACATTGAAAATGTTAAGCCACTCATCCATGTCTTCGACACAAACCATAACTGAATCAAGACGTTGCAAAAACCTCTTTCAACTGGATTTATTTATTCTCAGGATAAAAATTCTTCCTCAAGATGAACGATGGAGAAAAATTCGCAGCCAGTAAAAAAAAAAACGATCCATCAAATAAGCAACAGCATAACCATTTAATCTCAATAAAGTATGCCGACGGATAGAAGATTTAGGAAAACCAATCCATAAAAATAATTATCTGATAATGATACTGATGGAATTTCGTTCCTATTAACTTGAGATGCCAAAGATAGTGTAACAACCCGTGGATTTTGGCCCATATTTTTCAATCAACATCCGCATGATATTCTAGATTTTGTTATGAAACCCCAAATTAAATGTGAGAATTAATCAAAGGGGAAGATTCTAGCATTCAAAATATGCAAACAAAGAAATAAGAGTTGTCTTTTACTTTATTGCGGTTTCATTTGTTTGCTGCTCATCATTTTGGTTTGTTGTTGCTAGTTGCAGGTTTATGAACAGTGGGCGGAGAGATGGCATCGAAACTCACAATTATTTTATTGAAGCGAAACGATGAACCTGGGAAATTTCAAATTTAATTGTTTTTGCAGGTTTCATCATCTAATTGCTTGCTGCAGATTTTAGTATGCCCAGAAAACGTAATCCATTGCAAGCTAGACACAGTTTCAGCGACTGCTCAGATAAAAACGCTAGACACAGTTTCAGCGACTGTTCAGATAAAAACTCAGTTTTTTTTTATTCAACGTCAATTGATGATTTATTAAAAAAAAAAAAATTAGCAAATCGGGAAAAGAAAAAAAAAATGATTTTCAAATTAATGATAAAATCGATTAGGCATATTGCAAAACATGAAATTTTTTTATTTTTTTATTATTATTTTTTTTTTTTAATTTTTAATTCCTGAAATTAATCTAAATCATCCTTATTTTCTGATCCTCGCGATCGCACTAAGCGCGAAGAAGAGCATACTTATTCTAGGTAAAAGAAAAATTGAGAATGAAAGAAAAAACTGAAAATGAAAGCCTACCTACTTTATACTAATTAGAATTTAAAAATTAGTTACGTGTAATTAAATTTCCAATGAAGCCATTCACGTAGTAGTAACAGCAATATATTCAATAGCAATTGTTCAAATGAAAAATGAAAATATTCTAGAGTGAATGAGTCTAGTTGCTGAAACTGCAAATCAACTAAATAAAAATAAAAAGATGAATCTAATCGAGTACTTACCTGGAACCATTGTTCGATAAGGCTTTGATAGGCACGATTTCTCTTACTTAGATAATGTTGTAGCTCCTCTTCTTCTTCATCGATCTCCTGTTCGAATGATTTTTTGCCATCAGATGTGCAAGATTCTTCAGATGTTGAATCTTTGTTTGTTTCTTGGGGAGTAGTTGAACCTTTAATTCTTGTCAAGATCTCTTCTTCCAAGGAAGAGGAGATCCCGACTTCTACTAGGATCTGAGTGAGTAGTTCCAAGCTGACACTCATTGTTAAACCATGTTGAAAAAGGGACTCTTACTGCACCCAAAACTTAAATCTAAAAATCTTAAATGAAAATAAACTAGTTGCATAGATAAAATCACTCATGCTGAAACAGATAAAAAACACTCTTCACAGTTGCGGAAATCAAACACACTTGCAGAAATTGAAAAACACACTTGCAGGAAAGAAGATCAATCAACCATAATAGAGAATAGGACCCTATTCCTCCAAGAAGGAATCTTTAGCACCTGTTTCTTGATATCAGTCACACTGCAAAAAAAGAAGATTAATCAATGGAGAACAGGACCCTATTCCTCAAGCAGGAATATTCAACACCTGTTTCCTGATATCAATCACACCGCAGAAAAAGAAGATTAATCAACGGAGAATAGAACCCTATTCCTCAAGCAAGAATATTTAGCACCTGTTTCCTGATATCAGTCACACTGCAGAAAAAGAAGATTAATCAATGGAGAACAAGACCCTATTCCTTAAGCAGTAATCTTCAGCACCTGTTTCCTGATATTAGTCACACCTACATGCTCTGACCCATATGAGGCCGAGCCCGTTACAGTATGTCGAACGATGTGTAGGCTGTTCCCCACATCTTACAACCCTATCACCTCGGAGTTAGGAACATGTATAACACACTTGCATGAAAAATCAAACTGAACTTCAATCCATCGTGCTTCCCCGGCAACGGCGCCAAAATGTTGGGTGAAACTGTTGTCGTTTAATTCTGTTGTAGCACTTTCCCAACCATTTAATTTGTCAATCCGAGGTTCATAGGCTTATGAAGCACATGCACTATATATGCCGAACTGAAGCAGAACTAAACTAATCTAAATTACTGCAATCAAATTAATCTAGGAAGGCATTGAAACACTAACTAGGAAAGCAGGAAATTGCATAAGGGAAAAGCAATACAACATGTGAAGAGTTGAATGAAAAACAACATATTTGAGCTCACAAAAATAAATCTATCTCAAATTACATTACAAGAATCAATTGACAAACCATGAAAGCATACAATAAAAGAATATGAATCACAGTTAAGAATCCCCTTCTCCTAATTACAAGACTATCTCTGAAAACCCCAAAACTAATCTAATGAACTTCTGAACTTATGAACTTATGAACTAATCAAAATGAAGAGAAAGCACTCTCTTATATACATGAAGAAGATAACCATCTCATTCAACCACTCTCAACTACTTTCCCATTATTACAAGACATGATCCCTTTGAATCCTCCACACATCTCTCACATATCTTGAATAAGATATGCCAACCAAATCCTCCATGATATTCTCCTTAGGAATAGGCTTGAATAATTATCTCCTTAATATGGTGGAGGAGATATTCCAGAAGTCTCTTAGAATTAATCCTTCACATTTCTCCTACACATTACAAAGCTCACACATTCTTGAGATATATATAAAAACATGTATATTTTCTAATATTTAATCATAAATTCACCTATAATACAAAAATGAATAAAGTGGAAAATAAGAAGGTGAAACCCATATGTATTTATGAAAATGATATAATGAAAGGTTAATGGGATGATGAAATGTAAGGAATAGTGAAGGGAAAGGTCGATGGAAATACGACATTTCTAAGTCCCAACACCAAGTGCCCTTAATATAAAATTCATTCAACATATTCATATCTTGTCTATTGGATGCATGGTGTAAATCTCATTTTTTTTTTACTACTTGATGTCTTTTGATGCATAGATCTAGATTTTTGAAGCATTTATCTTGGTCAAATAATTTCATATCTGAAGATATTGGCAGCCATCTTTGCTATTAGGGCTGTTTTTTATGCACAACTAAAGTGGTCATTTTTTGTACACTTGCAATTAAGATTCGAAATAACACCTTCCGTACAGGGTACCAATGATAGTTTGAAGGTTTCTGTGGTGTGAGTTTTGAGGTGGGGAATACAAAATCGCCACAGTATCCATTTTTACGTATACATTTAGAGTCTAACCAAGGCTCATCATCACAACACAAAATCGCCAAGAAGAGAGGAGGATGGATAGTAGATTAGCCTCTCTTCTTCGGATTTTAACCCTTGTTTTTTTCAATATTATGTGTCTCAATCCAGGTTTCCCTTCTATAGAGGGTACTAATGATAGTTTGAAGGCTTCTATGGTGGGAGTTTTGAGGTGGGGAACTAGGAATATCCAGAGTATCCATTTTTAAGTCTACGTTTCGATTCTAACGTAGACCCATCATCAGGACACAAAACCACCAGGAAGATAGGAGGATGGATAATCGATCAGCCTCCCTTCTTCAGATTTTAACCCCGGTTTTTTTGAGATTATGTCCTTCAATCCAAGTTTCCCTTCCGTACAGGGTACCAATGATAGTTTGAATTTTTTTGTGGCATGAGTTTTGAGGTGGGGGATTCAGAATCTCCACAGTATCCATTTTTATGTCTACGTTTCGAGTCTAACCAAGACTAATCATCACAACACAAACGTGCCAAGAAGAGAGGAGGATGGATAATAGATCATCCTCTCTTCTTCGGATTTTAACCCTTGTTTTTTCAAGATTATGTCCTTCACTCCAGGTTTCCCTTCCGTACAGGGTACCAATGATATTTTGAAGGTTTCTTTGGTGTGAATTTTGAGGTGGGGAATTCAGAATCTCCACAGTATCCATTTTTATGTCTACGTTTCATGTCTAACCAATGCTCATCATCAGGACACAATCCTACAAAGAAGAGAGGAGGATGGATAATAGATCAGCCTCTCTTTTTCATATTTTAACCTTTTTCGAGATTATGTGTCTCTATCTAGGTTATCCTTCCATACAAGGTACCAAAGATAGTTTGAATGTTCCTGTGGTGTGAGTTTTGAGGTGGGGAATTTGGAATCTCCACAATATCCATTTTTATGTCTACATTTCGAGTCTAACCAAGACTCATCATCAGGACACAAACCCACCAAGAAGAGAGGAGGTTGGATTATAGATCAGCCTCTCTTCTTTGGATTTTAACGCTTTTTTTTTTCAGATTACATGTCTCAATCAAGGTTTCCATTCCGTATAGGGTACAAATTATAGTTTGAAGGTTTCTATGGTGTGAGTTTTGAGGTGGGGAATTCAGAATGTCTAGAGTATTAATTTTTATCTATGTTTCGATTCTAACGAATATTGATCATCAGGACACAAACCCGCCAAGAAGAGAGGAGGATGGATAATAGATCAACATGTCTTCGTTGGATTTTAACCCTTGTTTTTTCGAGATTATGGGTCTCAATCTAGGGTTCCATTCCATACACAGTACCAATGATAGTTTTAAAGTTTCTGTGGTGTGAGTTTTTAGGTGGGGAATTCAGAATCTCCAGAGTATAGATTTTGACATCTACGTTTTGAGTATAACCAATGTTGAGATTGCAACAATATGATGAGCTTAGTGGAAAGAAGTCACCTTCACTAAGTGGGCCTGTAGGCTATTTTTGGCGCAAAGTCTATTTTTGGACTATGTCTATTTTTATACATATGGATCATGTTCTATGAGTTGCAGGATGCTATTTGTGGATGGTTGGTCAAGTCGGAAAAAATAGATGTACTTCTATTTTTAGACATATTGGGCGGAATCTATTTTTAGATTGCTAGTCTAAAAATAGATATGTCGAATATAATTAGCTCTTAATAATATTTGGACTATAAAAATTATCTTATTCTCTTGGAGCACTTCAGTTAAGTGCACAGATGTGGCACAGGAGCTGACAGAAGGAATTACGCTATTCCTAAGGGTTAAGTGGAGCTATTGCATGGATACTTCAGTTAGAACTCATGTGAAAGAGTTTGGTGGAGTTGATTGAGGAGTTAATGGAGTTGTGTTTAGTTTAACTAATCTAAACATAATTGAGCTAGTTGTATTTAGTCTAATTGATTAATACACTAGCGAAGAGTGGTGTGAATTAATTATTAATTAATTCACTAATCATAAACTCATTAATCAAATAAATAATACATCAGTTAACTTCAGTGCATGGACAGTTTCAGTGGAGACCAGTGAAGAGATAGGTGAAAGAGTAGTGTGACTATTAGTTGTGACTATACTATTGCATATTTGCAACAACCAGTGATTGGAGAAGCCATTGAGGATTGCGCAGTACAAGCCAGGTGGTTCGTAGTTATTTATGAGCCATTCTACAGCATTGATTATGCAATAGAGGCTGGCTATCAGGTGGCAGAGATTGGGGCATGTGTTTTGCTAGATCTAGCTTGATTAGTGTGTAGAAATTGGAGGTTGTGCTGAGAGCTTGTGAAGAGATTTGTACAATTATTTTTACATGATCTCTATGACATAGAATATACAGGTAGTTGGAGTTTTTCATCTTTAATCTTTCCCATGAAATATTGTGTCCATATGTGTGATTTTTTATGGTTCTAATGTGCGCATGCAATTGATTTTATTTCCGCATGTAATGATCAATGGTAGAAGAGATTCTGTATTGTGCATGAAGATAAAATAGTGTGTGATCAGGAGAATCTTAGTAAATAATATATCAATTATTCAAATTTCTACAACCAAGGCTCATCATTATGACACAACCATATGTGCGTATGCAATTGATTTTATTTCTGCATGTAATGATCAATGGTAGACGAGATTTTGTATTGTGCATGAAGATAAAATAGTGTGTGATCAGGAGAATCTCGGTGAATAATATATCATTTATTAAAATTTATACATGGTATCAAATCAATATTGATCATTGGAGAAATTGAAAAACATTGAAGCAGTTGAGTTTTGTGCTGGTGGAATTCGAATTTACAGCAGTGTTTTCTTGGTGTCGAAGTTGAGATGTCTTTCAACAGATTGCGATTGGAGTATGCCCTTGAGGGTAGCTCGAATTATATTTCATGGAAGGAAAGGATGGAGACGGTGCTGGATGACAATGGGTTGAAGGATTTCATAGATGCAGAAATTCCAAAACCTACTTCTAGTGATGCTATCGTACTTGACGCATGGAAAAAGAAGACAGCAAAGTGTCGAAGGATTCTGTTGGAAGGTGTGAAGGATCACATAGTGTCCAGCCTTCATGGTAAGGCTTCTCCATTCTTGATGTGGAAATATTTGATAGACTTATTCCAAAGCAAGAGTGACCAGAGGAAGTTGGCGCTCAAGGATAGACTCAGAAACATAAAAATGGAGAAAGGCGACAGTATGCCCAAGTACCTCATGAAGTTCATCCAATGCAGGGATGAGATGGGAAGTGTGGGGGTTACTGTTGATGATGAGGACTTGGTGATCTTGGCTCTCCTTGGGCTTCCAAAGAGTTGGAATTCCTATCAGGACTCTGTCAATGGTTGGGAGAAATTGCCAGGATGGGAGCGACTTTGGTCGGATCTTGTGCAAGAGGAGATAAGGCGAAGTACCAGGGACGAATCTTCATCAAAGAAATATGATGAAGAAAATTGTGCTTTGGCTGCCAAAGCAAAGAAGGGGAAGAGCAAGAAGCATGCTTCTCAATCCGGTGTGAAAGGCAAGAAGTAGGACATGTCCAAGGTGAAGTGCCTTCACTATCACCAACATGGACATTACGCCACTAGTTGTCTAGAGAAGAAGAAAAATAAGTAGGCTGCTGGATCTGTAGCTAGAGAGGCCTTAGCCTCGCAGTTTGAGCTGGATTTTTCACTGATCGCATGCTTGGTCTCAAGTGTGATGGGGTCAGTGTGGTTTCTTGATAGTGGTGCATCTTTTGACATGACAAGGGATTGATATTTGTTTACTGATATGGATGAGAAAGATCTTGGAGTGCACATCGAGATGGGCGATGATGGTAGATACAGTGCGACTGGTATCGATACCATTTCTTTTAAGAGGGAGTCTGGTAAACCCTTCGTATTGAAGGAAGTGATGCATGTTCCAGGATTGAAGAAGAATCTTATCTCTGTGGCTATGTTAGAAGATAAGGGATATGATGTTGTCTTTAGTGAGGGAAAGGCTTTCCTGCGCAGTAAGGCAACTAGTGAGACCCGGAGGATAGGGGTTTGAGTTAAGAACCTTTATCAATTGCAGGTAGATGGCTATGCGTAAATGGCAAGAAAGGCAAGGAGTGGTGAGTCGCATGATGGCGAGTTGTGGCACCGAGATTGGGCCACCTTCACCATGGAGCTTTGAAGATAATGCAGCGCATTTCTACCGGGCTTCCTAAGGGTACTTCTGCACAGTCAGATCTATCGCTGCAAGGGATGTGTCTTGGGAAAATTTCAGAAAGCCACCTTTCAAAAGAAGGATAGTCATGCCACGATGATCCTTGAGAGAATTCACACAGACGTGTGTGGACCTTTCTCAGTAGCTTCGATAGCAAAGCACAAGTACTATGTGATCTTTGTTGATGATTATTCTCAGAAGTGCTGGATCTTCTTCATGCAGAAGAAGAGCGAGAAATACTCAAAGTTCTGTGAGTTCAAGGCGCTGGTTGAGAAGGAATCGGGGAAGCATGTGAAGGCTCTTAGGAGCGACAATGGTGGAGAATTCATCTCTGGCAAATTCAAGGACTTTTTGCAGCGCATAAGGAATTCAAAGAGAGCTCATAGCACCTCATAACCCACAACAGAATGGGGTTGCTGAGCAGAAGAACAGAACGATCGTGGGTGCTACACGGGCGATGTTGCATGATCAAGGCCTACCCCTTCACTTGTGGGCCGAGGCATGCAATACTGCAGTATATGTGCAGAACCGTTTTCCTCACAAGATACTTGGCATGAGTACACCGGAGGAGGCGATTTCTGGTAAGAAGCCTGATATTTCTCATTTGAAGATTTTTGGCTCACCTGTTTACATTCATGTGATGAAGGATGCTAGGAAGAAGCTGGAGCCAACCGCAGAGGTTGGGATATTTTTGGGGTACACAGAAACACCCCACAATTTTCATGTGTATTTTTCAGGCAGTCAGATGACTGTTGTGCGATGGGATATAAAATTTCATGAGGAGAAAGCCATGAAGTTGTCGCTTGAGAGGGAGCTACACTTGCATGCAGATGAGGAGCTACTTGTTCCTAAATATGAGCCTCAGGATGTGGATCAACCACAAGAGGAGGTTCATGGAGTGGAAGAAACCACTCAGTGCAACGCCAACCATCGTAGGCGAAGCGCACTACGTGCCGAGCGACCGGCTCAAGATGCAGAGAAGGTTGTAGGAGCACCTACATCACAAGACAGACAGAGCGCTCACCCCACCTAAGATATCGGATACATGGCTCTTATGAGAAAGAGTTATCGGACAGCCATCCTCTTTCGAGGAAGTCAGGAGGATCCCACATGGGTAGATGCCATGGTGGAAGAGTATGATTTGATTTTCGTAACAAGGCATGAGAGATTTTCCCAATGTAGGAAGGGAAATCGTTGATGGGTTCGAGATGGATCTACAAAGTGAAGCAGAAGTTTCGATGGGAGTGTGGATAAGTATAAGGCAAGATTTGTTGCCCGAGGCTTCAAAGACGAGGGGATCGATTATGAGGAGACCTTTGCACCTGTCGCAAGGTATTCTTCCATATGGACGATTCTTGCTCTCTCAGCGCAGATGGGGTGGCACATTCATTAGATGGATGTGAAGACTGCGTTCCTCAATGGGGTGATTGAGGAGGACGTGTACATAGAGCAGCCCGAAGGTTTCGAGATCTTCAGTAGCGAGTCGCATGTGTGCAGGCTCAAGAGAGAGTTGTATGGGTTGAAACAAGAACCTCATGCTTGGTACACACGTATAGACAGTTATTTCACCGCACTTGGATTCTCCAAGAGTGAGGCGGATCCTAACTTATACCAGATTGTGGTGGAGGGTAAGTTGCTGATCATTGTACTTTATGTAGATGATTTGATTTTGACAGGTGATGAGCTGTTGATACTCTCATGCAAGGAGGATCTTGCAAAAGAGTTTGAGATGAAGGACTTGGGCTTCCTTCATTATTTCCTGGGATTGGAAATTTGGCAGCGCAGTGATGGACTGTTTGTTTCTCAGGGTAAGTATGCCCGGGAGATACTGGAGAAGTTCAACATGCATGGCTGCAAGCCTGTTGATACTCCTCTTCCTGGAGGATGGAGGAAGGAGGATGCTACTTCAGCGGAGGTAGTGGATGCCACTGTTTATCGACAGTTGGTGGGGTCGCTTATGTATCTGGTCAATACACGACCCGATATATGCTATGCTGTTAACCAGCTTTCACAAGCTATGGTTAAGCCTAACAAGCTCTTCTGGAAGGCAGGCAAGCATGTATTGCGTTATCTTAGAGGCACATCGGGATATGGATCATGGTATAGACAAGAGGATGAGTTGAGGCGGCATGGCTTCACGGATCGGTATCATCATATCAGAGATTGTGTGCAGCAGAAGATCATGTTACTTTCATACATTCCCACGGAGGATCAGGATGCTGATATCTTGATGAAGGCACTCACCAGGAGCAAGTTCGAATTCCACAGAGGCAGGATAGGGGTTGCAGATAATCCATATCTTGCTGAGAGGGAGTGTTGAAAATGCAGCAAGATGATGGAGCTTAGTGAAATGAAGTCGCCTTCACTAAGTGGGCCCGCAGGAAAATTCTGGCGCAAAGTCTATTTTTAGACTATGCCTATTTTTAGACATATGGAGCATGTGCTATGAGTTGGCAGGATGCTATTTTTAGATGGCTGGGTCAAGTTGGAAAAAATATATGGACTTCTATTTAGACATATCAGCGTAATCTATTTTTAGATTGCCATTCTAAAAATAGATATGTCAAATATTATTAGCTCTTAATAATATTTGGAATCTAAATATTATCTTATTCTCTTGGAGCACTTCAGTTAAGTGCACAGATGTGGCACAACAGCTGACAGAAGGAATTACGCTATTCCTAAGGGTTTACTGGAGCTATTGCATGGAGGACTTCAGTTAGAACTCATGTGAAAGAGTTTGGTGGAGTTGTAGAAGTAGTTGGTGGAGTTGTATTTAGTTTAACTCAGTTAGACTCAGTTGAGCTAGTTGTATCTAGTCTAACTGATTGATATACTAGTGAGAGTGGTGTGAATTAATTAATAATTAATTCACTAATTATAAACTCATTAATCAACTAAAGAATACATTAGTTAACTCTGCATGGACAAGCCAAAGGAGACCAAGAAGAGATAGTGAAAGAGCAAGCAGGACTATCGCCTGTGACTATACCGTTGCATATTTTCGACGAAACCATGATCGGGAGAAGCCAATCGTGGATTTCAAGAAGACAAGCCAGGTGGTTCAAGTTATTTAATGAGCCATCCTACAACATTGATTATGCAATAGAGGTTGGCTATCAAGTGGCAGAGATTGGAGCATGTGTTTTGCTAGATCTAGCTTGATTAGTGTGTAGCAATTGGAGGTTGTGCTGAGAGCTTGTGAGGAGCTTTGTACAATGATTGTTACATGATCTCTATGACATATAATATACAGATAGTTGGGGGTTTTCATCTTTAAGCTTTCCCATGAAATACTGTGTTCATATGTGTTATTTTTTATGGTTTAATGTGCGCATGCAATTGATTTTATTTATGCATGTAATGATCAATGGTAGAGCTTCTGTATTGTGCATGAAGATAAAATAGTGTCTGATCAGGAGAATCTCGGTGAATAATATATCAATTATTCAAATTTCTACAACCAAGACTCATCATTGGACACAACCCAGCCAAGAAGAGAGGAGGTTGGATAATAGATAAACCTCTCTTATTCGGATTTTAACCCTTGTTTTTTACGAGATTACACGTCTCAATCTAGATTTCCCTTCCATATAGGGTACCAATGATAGTTTGAAGATTTCAATGGTGTGATTTTTGAGGTGTGGATTTAGGAATATCCAAAGTATCCATTTTTACATCTAGGTTTTGAGTCTAACCAAGAATCATCATCAGGACACAAACCCACCAAGAAGAGAGGAAGATAGATAATAGATCAATCTATCTTCCTTGGATTTTAACCCTTGTTTTTTTCGAAAGTATGTGTCTCAATCCAGTTTCCCCTTCTGTACAGTGTACTAATGATAGTTTGAAGGTTCCCGTGGTGTGAGTTTTAAGGTGGGGAATTCCGAATCTCCACTGTATCCATTTTTACGTCTACGTTTCAAGTCTAACCAGCGCTCATCATCAGCACACAAACCCACCAAGAAGAGAGGAGGACGGATAATAGCCAACCTCTTTTCTTTAGATTTTAGCCCTTTCTTTTTCGAGATTATGTGTCTCAATCTAGGTTTCCCTTCCGTAGAGGGTATCAATGATAGTTTGAAAGTTTTTGTGGCATGAGTTTTGAGGTGGGGATTTCAGAATCTCCATAGTATCCATTTTTACATCTACATTTCAAGTCTATCCAAGAATCATCATTAGGACACAAACTCACCAAGAAGAGAGGATGATGGATAATAGACCAACCTCTCTTATTCAGATTTTAACCCTTATTTTTTCAAAATTATGTGTTTCAATCAAGTTTCCCCTTCCATACAGGGTACTAATGATAGTTTGAAGGTTACTACAGTGTGAGTTTTGAGGTGGTGAATTCAGAATCTCCACAGTATCCATTTTTACGTCTACGTTTCGAGTCTAATGAAGACTCATCATCAGGACACAAACCCACCAAGAAGAGAGGAGGATGGATAATAGATCAAACTCTCTTCTTCGGAATTTAACCCTTGATTTTTCGAGATTACGTGTCTCAATCTAGGTTTCCCTTCTATACAACGTACCAATAATAGTCTGAAGGTTTCTTTGGTGTGAGTTTTCAGGTGTAGAATTCAAAATCTACACCATATACATTTTTACGTCTATGTTTCTAGTCTAACCAAGACTCATGATCAGGACACAAACCCACCAAGAAGAGAGGAGGATGGATAATAGACTAGCCTCTCTTCTTCTGATTTTAACCCTTGTTTTTTCGAGATTACGTGTCTCTATCCAAGTTTCCCTTCCGTATAGGGTACCAATGATAGTTTGAAGGTTTTTGTGGTGTGAGTTTTGAGGTGGAGAATTTGGAATCTCCACAATATCCATTTTTACATATATGTTTCGAGTTTAAAAAATACTCATGATTAGGACACAAACCCGTGAGGAAGAGAGGAGGATGGATAATAGATCAACCTCTCTTCTTTAGATTTTAACCCTTTTTTTTTTTAGATTACGTGTCTCAATCGAGATTTTCCTTCTGTACAGGGTACCAATGATAGTTTGAAGGCTTCTTTGGTGTGATTTTTGAGGTGGGGAATTCTGAATCTCCACAGTATCCATTTTACGTTTACATTTCGAGTTTAACCAAGAATCATCATCAGGGCACAAACCCGCGAAGAAGAGAGGGGGATGGATAATAGATCAACCTCTCTTCATTGGATTTTAATCCTTATTTTTTCGAGATTACGTGTCTCAATCCAGGTTTCCTTTCCGTACAGTGTACCAATGATAGATTGAAGGTTTTTGTGGTGTGATTTTTGAGGTGGGGAATTCAAAATAAAAAAAAAACCTCCAAGAAGAGAGGAGTATGGATAATATGTTAGTCTGTCTTCTTCATTTGTTAAACCTTATTTTTTTGAGATTACATGTCTCAATCTAGGTTTCCCTTTCCTACAGGGTACCGATGATAGTTTGAAGGTTTCTGCGGTGTGAGTTTTGAGGTGAAAAATTCATAATCTCCACAGTATCCATTTTTATGTTTAAGTTTCGAGTATAACCAAGACTAATCATTAGGACACAAACCCACCAAGAAGAGAGGAGGGTGGATAATAGATCAGCCTCTCTTCTTTGGATTTTAACCCTTGTTTTTTCGATATTAAGTGTCTCAATCCAGGTTTCCCTTCCGTACAAGGTACCAATTATATTTTGAATGTTTCTTTGGTGTGAGTTTTGAGGTGGGGAATTCAAAATCTCCTCAGTATCCAATTTTATGTCTACGTTTCATGTCTAACCAAGACTCATCATTAGGACACAAACTCGCCAAGAAGAGAGGAGGATGGAAAATAGATCAACCTCTCTTCTCTAGATTTTAAACCCTTTTTTTTAAATATTATGTGTCTCTTTCCAAGTTTCCCTTCCATATAGGGTACCAATGATAGTTTGAAGGTTCCCGTCATTTGAGAGTTTAGGTGAGGAATTTGGATTCTCGACAGTATCCACTTTTACGTCTACGTTTCGAGTCTAACCAATACTTATCATTAGGACACAAACCCGCAAAGAAGAGAGGAGGTTGGATAATAGATCAACTTCTCTTCTTCAGATTTTAACCCTTGTTCTTTCCAGATTACGTGTCTCAATCGAGGTTTCCATTCCATATAGGGTACCAATGATAATTTGAAGGTTTCTGTGGTGTGATTTTTGAGGTGGGGAATTCAGAATCTCCAGAGTATCCATTTTAACGTCTATGTTTCGAGTCTAACCAAGACTCATCATCAAGACACAAACCCACCAAGAAGAGAGGAGGATGGATAATAGATCGGCGTGTCTTCTTCATATTTTAACCCTTGTTTTTTCGAGATTATGGGTCTCAATCAAGGTTTTCCTTCTACACAAGGTACCAATGGTAGTTTAAAGGTTTATGTGGTGTGATTTTTTAGGTGGGGAATACGAAATCTCCAAAGTATCCATTTTTACGTCTACGTTTCGAGTCTAACCAAGACTCATCATCAGGACACAAACCCACCAAGAAGAGAGGAGAATGGATAATAGATTACACTCTCTTGTTTGGATTTTAACCCTTGTTTTTCTGAAATTATGTGTCTCAATCCAGGTTCCTCTTCTATACAGGGTACTAATGATAGTTTGAAGGTTTTTGTGGTGTGAGTTTTAAGGTAGGGAATTTATAATCTCCACAATATCCATTTTTACATCTATGTTTCAAGTCTAACCAAGACTCATCATCAGGACAAAAACCCGCCAAGAAGAGAGGAGCATGGATAATACATCAATCTCTCGTCTTTGGATTTTAACCCTTTTTTTTCAAGATTACATGTCTCAATCTAGGTTTCCCTTTCATACAGGGTACCAATGATAGCTTGAAGTTTTAAGTGGTGTGAGTTTTGAGGTGTGAATTTCAGAATCTCGACAATATCCATTTTTACGTCTACGTTTCAAGTCTAACCAAGAATCATCATGAGGACACAAACCCGCCAAGAAGAGAGGAGGATGGATAAAAGATCAACCTCTCTTCTTAGGATTTTGACCCTTGTTTTTTCAATATTACATGTTTCAATCCAGGTTTCCCTTCCGTAGAGTGTACCAATGATATTTTGAAGGTTTCTGTGATTTGGGGTTTGAGGTGGAGAATTTGGAATCTCCACAATATTCATTTTTACATCTACGTTTCGAGTTTAACAAAGATTCATGATCAAGACACAAACTCACCAAGAATAGAGGAGGATGGATAATAGATTAGCCTCTCTTCTTTAGATTTTAACCCTTTTTTTTTATATTACATGTCTCGATCGAGGTCTCCATTCTGTACATGGTACCAATGATTGTTTGAAGGTTTATGTGTTGTGAGTTTTGAGGTGGGGAATTCTAAATATCCACAATATCCATTTTTATGTTTACATTTCGAATCTAACCAAGACTCATCATCAGGACACAAACCCATGAAGTCGAGAGGAGGATGGATAATAGATCAACCTCTCTTCATTGGATTTTAACCCTTTTTTTTTCAAGATTACGTGTCTCAATCTAGGCTTCCCTTCCATACATGGTACCAATGATAGTTTCAAGGTTTTTTTGGTTTGATTTTTGAGGTGGGGAATTCAAAATATCCACAGTATCCATTTTTACGTCTACATTTCAAGTCTAACCAAGACTCGTCATCATGACACAAACCCGCCAAGAAGAGAGGAGGATGGATAATAGACCAGCCTCTCATATTTGGAATTTAACCCTTGTCTTTTTGAGATTACGTGTCTCAATCCAGGTTTCCCTTCCGTACATGGTACCAATGATAGTTTTAAGGTTTATGTGGTGTGAGTTTTGAGGTGGGGAATTCAGAATCTCCACATTATCCATTTTTACATCTACATTCTGATTCTAACCAAGACTCATCCTAAGGACACAAACCCACAAAGAAGACAGGAGGATGGATAAGATATCAACATCTCTTCTTTGTATTTTAACCCTATTTTTTATATTACGTGTCTCAATCTAGGTTTTCCTTCCGTACAGGGTACCAATGATAGTTTGAAGGTTTCTGTGGTGTGATTTTTGAGATGGGGAATTTGGAATCTCCAAAGTATCCATTTTATGTCTACGTTTCAAGTCTAACCAAGACTCATCATCAAGACAGAAACCCTCCAAGAAGATAGGAGGATGGATATTAGATTAGCCTCTCTTCTTCGGATTTTAACCCGTGCTTTTTTGGGTTTATGTGTCTCAATCTATGTTTCCCTTCTGTACAAGGTACCAATGATAGTTTGAATGTTTTTGTGGTGTGAGTTTTGAGGTGGGGAATTCAGAATCTCCACAAATTCCATTTTCAGTTATATGTTTCGAGTATAATCAAGACTCACCATCAGGACACAAACCCACCAAGAAGAGAGGATGATGGATAATAGATCAACCTCTCTTCTGCATATTTTAACCCTTGTTTTTTCAAGATTACGTGTCTCAATCGAGGTTTCCCTTCTGTAGAACATACCAATTTTAGTTTGAAGGTTTCTGTGGTGTGATTTTTGAGGTGGGGAATTTGGAATCTACATTGTATCCATTTTTACGTCTACATTTCGAGTCTAGCCAAGACTCATCATCAGGACACAAACCTGCCAATAAGAGATGAGGATGGATAATATAGCAGCCTCTCTTCCTCATATTGCAACCCTTGTTTTTTTGATATTACGTGTCTCAATCCAGGTTTCCCTTTCGTAGAGGGTACTAATGATAGTTTGAATGTTTCTGTGGTGTGAGTTTTTAGGTGGGGAATTCAGAATCTCCACTGTATCCATTTTTATGTCTACATTTGGTGTCTAACCAAGACTAATAATCATGACACAAACCCGCCAAGAACAGAGGAGGATGGATAATAGATCAGCCTATCTTCTTTAGATTTTAACCCTTGTTTTTTTTAGATTACATGTCTCAATCCATGTTTCCCTTCTGTACAGGGTACCAATGATATTTTTAAGGTTTCTGTGGTGTCAGTTTTGAGGTGGGGAATTCAAAATGTTCACAGTATCCCTTTTTACGTCTACATTTCGTGTCTAACCAAGACTCGTCATCAGGACAAGAACCCACCAAGAAGAGGGGATGATGGATAATAGACCAACCTCTCTTCTTGAGATTTTAACCCTTGGTTTTTCGATATTACATGTCTGTATCCATGTTTCCCTTCTGTATAGGATAGTAATGATAGTTTGAAGGTTTCTTTGGTGTGAGTTTTGAGGTGGGGAATTTGGAATCTCCACAGTATCCATTTTTATGTCTACATTTCGAGTCTAACCAAGACTCATCATCAGGACAAACTCACCAAGAAGAGAGGAGGTTGGATAATAAATCAGTCTCTCTTCTTCATATTTTAACACTTTTTTTTTCGAGATTACGTGTCTCAATCTAGGTTTCCATTCCGTACAAGGTATCGATGATAGTTTGAAGGTTTCTATGGTGTGATTTTTGAGGTGGGGAATTTGGAATCTCCACAATATCCATTTTTATGTCTACGTATCTAGTCTAACTAAGACTAATCATCAGGACAAAAATTCGCCAAGAAGGGAGAAGGATGGATAATATATCAACCTCTCTTTTTTAGATTTTAAACCTTGGTTATTCGAGATTATGTGTCCCTATCCAAGATTTCCTTCCTTATAACATGGTACCAATGATAGTTTGAAGGTTTATGTGGTGTGATTTTTGAGGTGGGGAATTTGGAATCTCTATAATTTCCATTTTCAGGTCTATGTTTCGAGGCTAATCAAGACTCATCATCTGGACACAAACTCGCCAAGAAGAGAGGAGGATGGATAATATATCAACCTCTCTTCTTCGGATTTTAACCCTTGTTTTTTGGACATTACATGTCTCAATCGAGGTTTCCCTTCCGTACAACATACCAATGATAGTTTGAAGGTTTCTATCGTGTGAGTTTTGAGGTGGGGAATTTGGAATGTTCATAGTATCCCTTTTTACGTCTACATTTCGTGTCTAACCAAGACTCATCATTACGAAAATAACCCACTAAGAAGAGAGAAGGATGGATAATAGATCAACCTCTCTTCTTCGGATTTTAACCCTTGATTTTTCGATATTATATGTCTCTATCCAAGTTTCCCTTCCGTACTGGGTACCAATGATAGTTTGAAGGTTTTTGTGGTGTGATTTTTGAGGTGGGGAATTTGGAATCTCCACAGTATCCACTTTTATGTCTACGTTTCGAGTCTAACTAAGACTCATCATCAGGACACAAACTGACCAAGAAGAAAGGAGGTTGGATACCAGATCAGTCTCTCTTCATCGAATTTTAACCCTAGTTTTTTCGAGATTACATGTCTCAATATAAGTTTACATTCCATATAGGGTACCAATGATAGTTTGAATGTTTCTATGGTGTGAGTTTTGAGGTGCGGAATTTGGAATCTCCACAATATCCATTTTTACGTCTACATTTCTAGTCTAACCAAGACTCATCATTAGGAAAAAAACCCACCAAGAAGAGAGGAGGATGGATAATAGATCAACCTCTCTTCTTTGGATTTTAAACCTTGGTTTTTCGAGATTATGTGTCTCTATCCATGTTTTCCTTCCTTACAGGGTACCAATGCTAGTTTGAAGGCTTTTTTGGTGTGAGTTTTGAGGTGGGAATTTGGAATCTCTACAGTATGCATTTTTATGTCTACGTTTCGAGTCTAACCAAGACTCATCATCAGGACACAACCCCGCCAAGAAGAGAGGAGGTTGGATAATAAATTAGCCTCTCTTCTTAGAATTTAAACTCTTGTTTTTTCGATACTACGTGTCTCAATCTAGGTTTTCATTTCATACAGGGTACCAATGATAGTTAAAATTTTTCTATGGTGTGAGTTTTGAGGTGGGGAATTTGGAATCTCTACATTATCCATTTTTACGTCTAGGTTTCGAGTCTAACCAAGACTCATCATCAGGACAAAAACTTGCCGATAAGAGAGGAGGATGGATAATAGATGAACCTCTCTTCTTCGGATTTTAAACCTTTGTTTTTCGAGATTATGTGTCTCTATCCAAGTTTTCCTTCTGTACAGGGTACCAATGACACTTTGAAGGCTTCTATGGTGGGAGTTTTGAGGTGGGGAATTTAGAATCTCCACAGTATCCTTTTTTAAGTCTACATTTCGTTTCTAACCCAGACCCATCATCAAGACACAAAACTGCCAAGAAGAAAGGAGGATGGATAATAGATTAGCCTCCCTTCTTTGGATTTGAACACTTTTTTTTTGAGATTGTGTGTCTCAATGTAGGTTTCCCTTTCGTAAAGGGTACCAATGATATTTTGAGGGTTTCTGTGCTGTGAGCTTTTAGGTGGGGATTTCAAAATCTTCACAGTTTCCACTTTCAGGTCTTTTTTTTCGAGTATAACCAAGACTCATCATCAGGACACAAACCTACCAAGAAGAGAGGAGGATGGATAATAGTTCAGACTTTCTTCTTCATATTTTAACCCTTGTTTTTTCGAGATTATGTGTCTTAATACAAGTTTCCCTTCCATACAGGGTACTAATGATAGTTTGAATGTTTCTATGGTGAGAGTTTTGAGGTGGGGAATTTGGAATCTCAATAGTATCCATTTTGATGTCTACACTTCGAGTATAACCAAGACTAATCATCTAGACACAAACCCACCAAGAAGAGAGGAGGATGGATAATATATCAGCCTCTCTTCTTCGGATTTTAACCCTTTTTTTCGAGATTATGTGTCTAAATCCAGGTTTCCATTCTGTACAGGGTACCATTGATATTTTGAAGGTTTCCTTGGTGTGAATTTTGAGGTGGGGAATTTAAAATCTCCACAATACAAATTTTACATCTACATTTCATGTCTAACCAAGACTCATCATCAGGACACAATCTCGCCAAGAAGAGAGGAGGATGGATAATAGATCAACCTCTCTTCTTCGGATTTTAAACATTGTTTTTTCGAGATAATGTGTCTCTATCCAAGTTTTCCTTCCATACAGGGTACCAATGATAGTTTGAAGGTTCCTGTGGTGTGAGTTTTGAGGTGGGGAATTTAGAATCTCCACACTATCCATTTTTACGTCTACATTTCAAGTCTAACCAAGACTCATCTTTAGGACACAAAACTGCCAAGAAGAGAGGAGGTTGGATTATAGATCAACTTCTCTTCTTTGGATTTTAACCCTTGTTTTTTCCAGATTACATTTCTCAATCTAGGTTTCCATTCTGTACAGGGTACTAATGATAGTTTGAATGTTTGTGTGGTCTGATTTTTGAGGTGGAGAATTCAGAATGTCCAAAGTATTCATTTTACATCTATGTTTCGTGTCTAACCAAGACTCGTCATCAAGACATAGACCCACCAAGAAGAGAAGAGGATGGATAATAGATCAGCTTGTCTTCTTCGGATTTTAGCCCTTGTTTTTTCGAGATTACGGGTCTCAATCCAAGTTTCTCTTCCATACAGGGTACCAATGATAGTTTGAAGGTTTCTGTGGTGTGAGTTTTTAGGTGGGGAATTTGAAATCTCGAGAGTATCAATTTTTGCATCTATGTTTCAAGTCTAACCAAGACTCATCATCAGGACACAAACTAGCCAAGAAGAGAGGAGGATGGATAATAGATTAGGCTATCTTCTTCGGATTTTAACCCTTGTTTTTTCGAGATTACATGTCTCAATCCTTGTTTCCCTTCTGTACATGGTACCAATGATATTTTGAAGTTTTCAGTGGTGTGAGTTTTGAGGTGTGGATTTTAGAATCTCCAAAGTACCCATTTCTACATCTACACTTCGAGTCTAACCAATAATCATCATCAAGACACAAACCAACCAAGAAGAGAGGATGATAGATAATAGATCAACCTATCTTCCTCAAATTTTAACCCTTTTTTTTCGAAAGTATGTGTCTCAATCCAGGTTCCCCTTCTGTACAGGGTACCAATGATAGTTTAAAGGTTTATGTGGTGTGAGTTTTGAGGTGGGAATTCGGAATCTCCCCAGTATCCATTTTTACATCTACGTTTATGAGTCTAACCAAGACTCATCATCGTGACACAAACCCACCAAGAAGAGAGGAGGATGGATAATAGATCAGCCTCTCTTCTTCGGATTTTAACCATTTTTTTCAAGATTATGTGTCTTAATCCAGGTTTCCCTTCCGTACATGGTACCAATGATAGTTTGAAGGTTTTTGTGGGATGAGTTTTGAGGTCAGGATTTTAGAATATCCATAGTATCCATTTTTACATCTACATTTCGAGTCTAACCAAGAATCATCATCAAGACACAAACCCGCTAAGAAGAGAGGAGAATGGATAATAGATTAACCTCTCTTCTTCATATTTTAACCCTTATTTTTTCGAAATTATGTGTGTCAATCCAGTTTCTCCTTCCATACAGGTTACCAATGATAGTTTGAAGGTTTCTATGGTTTGATGTTTGAGGTGGGGAATTCAGAATCTCCACAGTATCCATTTTTACGTCTACATTTCGAGTCTAACAAAGACTCATCATCAAGACACAAACCCGCCAAGAAGAGAGGAGGATGGATAATAGATCAACCTCTCTTATTCATATTTTAGCCCTTTCTTTTTCGAGATTACGAGTCTCAATCCAAGTTTCCCTTCTGTGCAATGTACCAATGATAGTTGAAGGTTTATATGGTGTGAGTTTTGAGTTGGACAATTCAGAATCTACACAATATCCATTTTTACGTCCACATTTCAAGTCTAACAAAGACTCATGATCAGGACACAAAGCCACCAAGAAGAGAGGAGGATGGATAATAGATCAGCCTCTATTCTTCTGATTTTAACCCTTATTTTTTCAAGATTACACGTCTCAATCCAAGTTTCCCTTCCGTATAGGGTATCAATGATAGTTTTAAGGTTTATGTGGTGTGAGTTTTGAGGTGGGGAATTCATAATCTCCATAATGTCCATTTTTATTTTTACGTTTTTTGTTTAACTAAGACTCAGCATCAGGACCCAAACTCGCGAAGAAGAGAATAGGATGGATAATAAATCAACCTCCCTTCTTTGGATTTCAACCCTTATTTTTTCGAGATTACGTGTCTCAATATAGGTTTCCCTTATATATAGGGTACCAAAGATAGTTTGAAGGTTTCTGTGGTGTGATTTTTGAGGTGGGGAATTTAGAATCTCCACAATATCCATTTCTACGTCTACGTTTTGAGTCTAACCAAGACTCATCATCAGGACACAAACATACCAAGAAGAGAGGAGGATGGATAATAGATCAGTCTCTCTTCTTTAGGTTTTAACCTTTTTTTTTTTTAGATTACGTGTCTCAATCCAGGTTTCCCCTCCATACAAGGTACCAATGATAGTTTGAAGGTTTTTGTGGTGTGAGTTTTAAGGTGAAGAATTCATAATATCCACAGTATCCATTTTTACATCTACGTTTCGAGTCTAACCAAGACTCATCATCAGGATACAAACCCTCCAAGAAGAGAGGAGGATGGATAATAGATCAGCCTCTCTTCTTCGGATTTTAACCCTTGTTTTTTCGAGATTACATATCTCAATCTAGGTTTCCCTTTTGTACAGGGTACCAATGATAATTTGAAATTTTTTGTGGTGTGAGTTTTTAGTTGGGGATTTCATAATCTCCACAGTATCATTTTATACGTCTACGTTTTGATTCTAACCAAGGCTCATCATCATGACACAAACCCACCAAGAAGAGAGGAGGATGGATAATAGATCAGTCCCATTTCTTCATATTTTAACCCTTGTTTTTTCGAGATTATGTGTCTTAATCCAGGTTTCCCTTCTGTATAGGGTACCAATTATAGTTTGAAGTTTTTTGTGGTGTGATTTTTGAGCTGGGGAATTTAGAATCTCTACAGTATCCATTTTTATGTCTTCTTTTTTAGTCTAACCAAGACTAATTATCAGGACACAAACCCACCAAGAAGAGAGGAGGAAGGATAATATATCAACCTATATTCTTCAGATTTTAAACCTTATTTTTTCGAGATTATGTGTCTCAATCTAGTTTTCCCTTCTGTACAGGTTACAAATGATAGTTCGAAGCTTTTCGAGGTGTGATTTTTGAGGTGGGGAATTTAGAATCTCCATAGTATCCATTTTTATGTCTACCTTTCGAGTGTTAGCAATATTCATCATCAGGACCCAAACTCGTGAAGAAGACAGGATGATGGATAATAGATCAGCCTCACTTCTTCGGATTTCAACCCTTATTTTTTTGAGATTACATGTCTCAATCCAAGTTTCCCTTCCCTACAGGGTACCAATGATAGTTTGAAGGTTTTTGTGGTGTGAGTTTTGAGTTGGGGAATTCCGAACTCTCCAAAGTATCCATTTTTACGTCTACATTTCGAGTCTAACAAAGACTCATCATCATGACACAAACCCGCCAAGAAGAGAGGAATATGGATAATAGATCAGCCTCTCTTCTTTGGATTTCAACCCATGTATTTTTGAGGTTAGGTGTCTCAATATATGTTTCCCTTTCGTACAGGGTACCAATGATAGTTTGAAGGTTTCTAGGGTGTGAGTTTCGAGGTGGGGAATTCAGAATGTCCACCGTATCCATTTTTATGTCTACATTTCGAGTCTAACCAAGACTCATCATCAGGATGCAAACCCGCCAGGAAGAGAGGAGGATGGATAATAGATCAGCCTCTCTTCTTTGGCTTTTAACCCTTTTTTTTTCAAGATTACGTGTCTCAATCCTTTCCCTTCCGTACATGGTACCAATGATAGTTTGGAGGTTTATGTCGTGTGAATTTTGAGGTGGGGAATTCATAATCTCCACAGTATCCATTTTTACGTCTACGTTTCGAGTGTAACCAAGTCTCATAATCAGGACCCAAACCCACTAAGAAGAGAGGAAGATGGATAATAGATCAACCTCTCTTATTTAGATTTTAACCCTTGTTTTTTCAAGATTACGTGTCTCAATCTAGGTTTCCCTTTCATACAGGGTACTAATGATAGTTTTAAGGTTTCTATGATTTTAGTTTTTGAGGTGGGGAAATTGGAATGCCCACAATATCCATTTTTACGTCTACATTTCGTGTGTAACGAAGACTCATCGTTAGGAAACAAACCCGCCAAGAAGAGAGGAGGATGGATAATACATCAGCCTCGTTTCTTCATATTTTAGCCCTTGTTTTTTCAAGATTGCGTGTCTCAATCCAGTTTTCCCTTCCGTATAGGGTACCGATAATAGTTTGAAGGTTTCTGTGGTGTGGGTTTTGATTTGGGTAATTTGATCCTCTAGAGTATCCATTTTTACGTCTGCATTTTGAGTCTAACCAAGACTCATCATCGGGACACAAACTCGCTGTTGAGCTACATCTTTGTCTAAATTTTTATGATTTTTATCAAATAAATACATACTTGTACCTAGTGTTTTTAATCATTATTAATCCATTATGTTGTTAGTTAGAGGAATTTAGAAACAATAGTTATTATTCTTGTTATTAGTTAATTTTATGAGTGTTTTTAATAAATTCCTTCTTGGTTGCAGGAAGGCTCGGTGCAGGAATGCATTTGAGTATGAATTCACCAAATGCATAAAATGAGCAGCTCGGTAGTTTAATTGTTGTAGGTGAAATTATCAAATTTTCTACCAAATCGAGTAGAATATCTAAATTTCGAGACGTGGGTGTGTTCAGAGCACCATGTTTCATATAACCCAGAAACCATTTGGCGAAATTCGGCTTCGTGAAGGAGTTATCGTCAGGGGAATATTCCACTAAAAACCATTTTTGAACATGAACATATTGGGTCTCTATGAATATTGCTACTCTGGTTATGTTTGGGGATTAAAACAAATCTCAGTTTACCCATCATTTTATGAAGAGTCATATCTGTTATATCTATCAAAATCCATTGAATTGGACTACATTTTTTCACCTGAGGTTGAGCTTTTACAATCCATGGCGAGTTCCTTCAATAACAAAACTGGTTCAAGGCAATGCGTATTCTATTTATGTGGGGTGTTCATTGTCTTTCTCATCTTAATGAATATTTCAACAGTTGTGTGGCTGGGACATCAAATTGAACAAAATACATTTTCTAAGGATCTTTCTCATACTTTATTAGGCTTATGGACATTACCAAATTCTGAAGGGGAGAGGGCCAGACACCTTATAGAAGAAAGTGATATGGGAAACTCTATATGGATTAACTCATCGGATGCAATTGCAAGTCAAACACACAAAGTGGAGAAAATTCAGAATTTAGCTCTCTGGTTGAAACCAAATATTGACAACTTTGAGCAGTGCATCGATCACTCCAAAAGTTCTAAAAGGCATGGGTTGGGTACAAATGGATACCTTCTAGTCAATGCGAATGATAGCTTGAATCAAATGAAAACTGGGATATGTGACATGGTTGCTGTTGCGTGAATCATAAATGCAACTCTCGTCCTTCCTTCTTTGGACCACTCTTCTTTTTGGAGTGATCCAAGTGGCTTCGAGGATTTTTTTATATCCTCAAGGATGATGAGAAGGTTTACCAATGGTGGTTCAAGTATGTCGATACAGATGGAGATCAAACTTCCACTACGAAATTGATAACAAATGGGAGCACTCCAGGATCATAATTGAATTCGAGGAAGGGGACGGTGCTAGCTGATGCTTCGAGGAGTCACTTATTGCATGCCATATCTCATCCAGTTGTGCGATGCCTCAGCCAGCTATGCCTTTCTTCCACCAGCTATACGAAGTTCAATTTCTTCCAGAAGCCAAGATTTCACCTTCCAGCAAAAAAAACCCACAAAAAGAGGAACGTCTTCCTAAATTGGCATTTTTTTCAAAACCAATTCCCATTCCGACAATTTGTAATACCAATAATATTCTATATTTTTCTTGGTTGAAACCCAAGCTTGTAATTAAAAATGTATATATAACAGTTTCCGGAGTCGATGGATGATATGGAGTGATAGGGAGGAGTCAGCTCATTAGATCAGAGAGGTAGCAGTCGGCCCATTAGATAGAGGAAGTTAATCTATCTTTGAAAGCAAAAATGTAATTAGGGGAGTTCATCCATCAATTAGAAAAAGCGCAGATGAAGTAGTGAGTGCGTCATTCGGAGAGCAGAATTTCTCATCTGCAAAATTGATTTCTCAGATGTAGAGAGGGCGTAGAGTGTGAGTCGATGAATTAGATGGATAGATAGTCTGTCCTTCAATTTGACAGAATGGAGAGTCAATTTGCCCAGATGTAGAATGGAGGGGAATGTTCGTAGATGTAAGGTCAATTTGCTCATATATAGAGCCATAATTTCTCAGAGGTCAAATTTTTGAGATGTAGGATTGGCTTCTAGTTGCAGACAAATGTAATGTCGACAAAGGGATTGCTGTGGTTTGTATAAATTGATTTCCAAATTCTCTTTTCAATATACATCATCACTTTCATGTTGTGAGCAGTAGAATTGTCGCTGTGATCCATTTCGCATTCCAATTTTTGATGTTTTAAAACCGTTTCTCAGTTGTAGTAAGCCAGCTTACTCCAGGCGTGGGAGGGCCCACCACATCTAGAGCTAAGATTAATCTGTAATGTAGGAAAATTAGTTGTGTGTGATTTTAACATTTTAGGTTCTCTGTGAAGGTGTGGTTCAACTCCAAAGCATTTCAGTCATTGCAGCATCGTGCCAATTAATGGATTGAAGAAGTATTACTCATTACATAATCGTGTTTAAGTTGTAACATAGAGTTATACTCTATTACAACTCTATTACATCATGTTTGAGTTATTACATAGAGTTATGCTAAATAAGTGTTACTCCTTACATAATTAGAACTGATTTTAATACTTCTAATTTGAGTATGGAATAACAACAGATTTTAGAAGCTTTGGATTTCAGCGTGTTAATACGGTCATTTTAGAATACTAATTCAAAGTTTCAATAATGCGATTTCTTTGAATGTTTGCAGATTTAATGTTCATTTAATTTGTTTATTCATTTGATTCAATGTTAATAATTAGATTTATTTTTTTATTCTTGTTTTCATAGTGTAATAATTTCCTTGTAAGAGCAAGTTTGAATATGGGTTTGATTGTGTAGGTAGAAAGACATGAATTCGAATGCATCGTGATTTAGTTTTAATTATTGAGTTACATGATTCGATTTTGAAGTAGGTTTTCTTTTTAATAGTTCATTTTCATTTAGATTAAAATATTTAAATAGAAGGTTTCTCATAGATTAATTTTAATATTATTTTTAATAGGATCTTTTAAATGTTATTTTACATAAAGTGAAATGGTTTCTTTTAGCAATAGTTAGAATTGTCTTTTGTTAATTTGGAATATTGAATTTATTAGGAAGAGTAGTTATAGTTATTTTAATTTGTGAGGTTGTCATTAGAATAACGTGTGTGTCTTTTTCTTATCTCAAGTTTAGTTTTCAAGTGATAGTTTCAAGTTAGTGAGAGGAGTTAATATATTAAGGTTTTCAAGTTATCATAGGATATTTAAAAGTAGAATTCAAGTGCAAGAATGTTACATGATAGAGGATTGATTTGTAGTTTAATTTCATTATGGAGTTTGCATTGAACAAAATTGGTTAAGTAGGTTTCCTTTTCAAGATTGCTTGTTTGCCAGCAAATGTGTGTTTCATTTCAGCACCTAGTTTATCATTAATACAGAAACTCATATACTATGATCAGTAAGCTGAGCCGATACGCAATACAACTTGCATTTACGACTCCCGGATTGATAATTAATATTGAGAGGTTTAATCCGACAATTAAGTTGACCAACATTTTGGCGCCGTTGCCGGGGAGTTTTATTTTGGTGCAGGTAAAATTTTTCTTACAGAGTTTCAAGGGTATTGCAGGACGTTAGAGGGCAGAGAGTGTATGGTAAGATGTGAGTGAAGAGCCATGCATCCACTTTTGTGGGGTTTCTCCAAAGTCTGACCATGTTTCTTATCTCTTGAACTTTTATTTCTTTATCTTGCTTATGTGTAGAAGTAGAAGCATGCTTTAGAAATTTAATTTCCAAATTGCCTTGTTTTTAATAGATTAAATAGCACTTTGATTCAGCACTTTCCTTTCATGCAAGTGTGGTGAGTTCTATTTCAGTCAAAATATTTTAAAATTCATTTATCTTCAAAATCCAATCTTCAACGTTATATAATTTTTGGGGTACTGTAAGAACCCTTGCGTACTAATCCATGTGACGACAGAATGTACCAGTTTTCTCGTTGAAGACAAGAAGATGGTATTTTGAGGAATCATTCAATGAGGAGTTTTTATGATGCTACAGAGACGAAAAACTCATCCGATGAAGAATTCACAAGTGCTGAATTTAATATCTTTCTTGAGCATAAATTTAATATAATTAAATATTTGATTTAGAAATTGGATGATTTGCAGGAAAAAGAGAAGGGCGAAGAACCACTGCTTATCCTATGTGCCAACTGTAGAAAGAAACATTGCCTTGGAAAGTGTCCACTTAGTGATCTAAAAGTTTGCGAAATTTGCAAGGATGGTCATGAAACCGAACATTGCCCATCACTGCCATGATTACGAAAGGTACTCAGGGAATCAAGTAAGGAATTGAATCAACCGCCATGTATAACTCAAAACCCAACACCATTTGATACTTGGAATAATTCTTATTTTCCTTAGCAGGTTCCTCAACATGTTTATAATCCTTCAGTTCCATGGAAAACTTATGATCCTCCTCCAATTGAATATCCTACTTCATGGACGCAGTGGCCCTCTCCTTGGCCCTCATCCATGAGCTAGATATCTCCATGGCCTCAAGAATCGCTTGGATCCTTATCTCTAGGGAAATATCCCATGCAAATTCAATCATATGAGCACCAACAACAACCACAATTTCTTTCCAATTCACCATTAAGTTATCCTCCTCCATGTTCCCAGTCGTATGTGAAACCTTACCCTAACCCTCATCCATATCCTAGTCCTAATCCAAGCCTTAATCCATATCCTGGCCCTTATCTTAACCCTATACCTAACCCTAATCAATACCCTAACCCTAGTCCAAACCCTAAACCTAGCCCTCATTCAAACCCTAGCCTTAACTCAAACCCTAGGCCTAATCCTAATCCAAATCGAAACCTTAGTCCAATAATTAACCAAAACCCTAGGCCAAACCACACCCTAAACCCTAATCTAAACCATCGAGTTGCACAGCAGTTCAAACCACCTACTCTTTCTGTTGATTCCCCTATTGAACAAAATGCTACATCTTCCATGTTCGAAAAGGGAATGAATCTGGAAACTTCTCCCATTACTACAAAGCATTCACCCTGGGAAGATATAATTCAAATACCACCAGAGGAGCAATATTTCATTGGAACATGCCCTGAAAATGTTGTTAAAAATAAAAACCCTAGAATCTCTCTCAACCATTCTTGTCAAATTGAAAAGCATAGATTTGAGCCTGAACTTGAGGGATTTATATTTTCTCTTTCACCCGATACTTTTTGCCTCTAGGAGAGTGAATATCAAGTCATGGAAGACTTGCATCGGTTGGAGAATCATAAATATGTGGATTCCATTGAATCATGGTTTCAAGAAGTCATCAAGTCATCTTATTTCCTCAGCATTCAGAAAATCTTGGTACTATATCAATTAAAGTAACTGATTCTCATGGTTTTGTATGTCTTGAAGTCTATTCTTTAAAACTAAGCGTGAGTATAATTAGCATTTTGTTATGCACATGGCTTCATTAGAAGTACTCATATACTTGAAAATGAGTCTTTCGCCTCTTAGGGTAAAGTAGGGTAGGAGAATAAATGAATAAAGAAGTTACAATGCTATGAGGGTTTTGAATTTTAAATCATGGCTATTAAAACTACTTTGATTCACATTAGTTGTTAACACACACATTTGTGAAAAATCTTGTTGAGTAAAATTCGCTCTAATGGCTCATTATTTTGCAAAAAAAAAAAAAACCATGATTAATCACTCTAATAATTTTTTATCTCGGATATATATTTTAATTTTCCCTTAAAAGGTACTATTGGAAAACCCATATGGTGGACCACTCTTGTAAAGATCATAATGAACTATTCGAGAGAACACTAGCATTCTTAACTCAAAGAATTTTTCAGTCATTGTCTGGGATATCCTTAATAAGCCTTTAGGGTAGAGTAACTAGCCAGCAATGATTAGTCATTAAAAATTTTTTACGCCATCCGGTACTCTTAAGGAGTAGATCTATCTCCCCACTTATTAAGTAACCTTTAAGGTTAATCATAATCAAATCTTACAAAAATTTAGGGAAGGATAGGAGGTCTCGTGATGAGCCAACCTTCCATGATCATGAGAACTAGCATGCATGACATTACTGCTCCTAGTCACCAAGCTGGAGTAATGGCTTTCAGCCAAAAAGCTGGAAGACAGGAGGTCTCATCATGAGCCAGCCTGTTCATCCATGTTACTTCTTGTGAGTGGCACTTCCATCAGCTGGTTACCAAGCCAAAACAGTGGCCTTCACCTAAAGAGTCAAATAAGCTAACTCTGAATATGTATCTAGTAAGTGGGATACTAACATTTCTCTAGGTTAAAAAGACATCCCTGTCGAGGTTATGGACACCTGCGGGTAGTAGGGCCATGTCTGTGGTATTAAAGTTAACTACATACTATGATTTGCTTGGTTATCCTTCTCTTTTCCCAAGACTCACCCTTTTTCTTCGAAAATGGTTTTAAGATGATTTGAACATGCTGCTTTGAGTTCTATCTTTCAAAAATTGAAGAATATTTAATGAAGTGGTACCCTTAGTGAAGGTAATTATTTATACTAGATTAAAGAGGAAATTTATTTTTGAATCCAGATAACAACATAATTTAGAGTGTTCAATAAAGAGGTTGCTGATTGGTATCATAACTCACCTTAATTTTCCTGGTATTCAAAGTGATGAATTACTTAATGATGAATAATCACAAGGTGTTGGTTGCCAAGAATGCATATTGATTGTAGTTTCCTCTAAATATGTGTTGAATGACCTAGGTACGAGATTGCTATATTAGGTGAAGAAATCTTGTGTTATTCCTTTTGAAACTGCACTTTTTCAACAAAATTTGATTTTTATCATAAGACTTTGGGCATAAACAAAATAGGGAATCCATTTGGAACAAGGTAACATGGTTTTAGGTGGTAAAGTAATAGTAATACCAACGTTGCAGGTTAATGAATGCATTACAATATCAAGCTAAACTCTTTTCTAACATTTTCCCTATCTTATTTCATTGTCTTATAGTTTTGTCTTGCACGAGGATGTGCAAGAAGTTCAGTGTGCGGGGATGTTGAGCTGCATCTTTCTCTAAATTTTTATAATTTTTATCAAATAAATGCATACTTGTACCTGGTGTTTTTAATCATTATTAATCCATTATGTTGTTAATTAGCGGAATTTAGAAATGATAGCTATTATTCTTGTTATTAGTCAATTTGATGAGTTATTTTAATAAAATCCTTCTTGGTTGCATGAAGGCTTGGTGAAGGAATGCATTTGAGTACGAATTCACCAAATGCATAAAAGCAGCAGCTGGGTAGTTGAATTTTTGTAGGTGAAAATATCAAATTTGGGATCATATGGAGCAGAATATCTAAATTCCGACATGTGGTTTGTGTTCAGAGCACCATGTTTCATATAACCCATAAATCGTTTGGCAAAATTCGTCTTCATGAAGGAGTTATTGTCAGGGGAATATTACACTAAAAACCATTTTTGAACTCTCTATGAATATTGCTACTCTGGTTATGTTTTGGGATTAAAATAAATCTCAGTTTACCCATCATTTTATGAAGAGTCATATATGTTATCTCTATCAAAATCCATTGAAGTGGACTACATTTCTTCGCCCGAGGTTGGGCTTTTACAATCCATAGCCAAGTCCTTCAATAACAAAACTGGTTCAAGGCAATGCATATTCTATTTCTATGGGGTGTTCATTGTCTTTCTCATCTTAATGAATATTTCAATGGTTGGGTGGCTGGCATATCAAATTGAGAAAAATTTGAACGTCTAAGGATCTTTCTCGTACTTTATTAGGCTTACGGGCATTACCAAATTTTGAAGGGGAGAGGGCCAAACACCTTACAAAAGAAAGTGATATGGGAAACTCTATATGGATTAACTCATCAGATTCAATTGCAAGTCAAACACACATAGTGGAGAAAATTCAGAATTTTTCTCTTTGGTTGAAACCAAAAAGTGACAGCTTCGAACAGTGCATCGATCATTCCAAAAGTTATAAAAGGCCTGGGTTGGGTACAAATGGATACATTCTGGTCAATGTGAATGGTGGCTTGAATAAAATGCGAACTAGGATATGTGACATGGTTGTTGTTGTGCGCATCATAAATGCGACTCTCGTCCTTCCTTCTTTGGACCACTCTTCTTTTTGGAGCGATCCAAGTGGCTTCGAGGATCTTTTCATATCCTCAAGGATTATGAGAAGGTTTACCAATGGTGGTTCAAGTATGTTGATACAGATGGAGATCAAACTTCCACTATGAAATTGACAATAGATGGGAGCACTCCAAGATCAGAATTGAAGTTGAGGAAGGGGACGGTGCTAGATGATGCTTCGAGGAGTCACTTATTGCATGCCATATTTCATCTAGTTGTGTGATGCATCAACCAGCTACACCTTGCTTCCACCAGCTATATGAAGTTCAATTTCTTCCAGAGCCAAGATTTCACCTTCCAGCAACAACAACCCACAAAAAGAGGAATGTCTTCCTGAATTGGCATTCTGTTCAAAACCAATTCTCATTCTGGCAACTTGTAAAACCAATAATATTCTATATTTTTTTTGGTTGAAGCCCAAGTTTGTAATTAAAAATGTATATATAACAGTTTCCAGAGTCGATGGATGATATGGAGTGATAGGGAGGAGTCGACCCATTAGATCAGAGAGGTAGCAGTCGACCCATTAGACAGAGGAAGTTAATCTATCATTGAAAACAGAAATGTAATTAGGGGAGTTCATCCATCAATTAGAAAAATTGCAGATGAAGCGGTGTGTTTGTCATTCGCAGAGCATAATTTCTCATCTGAAAAATCAATTTCTCAGATTTAGAGAGGGCATAGAGTGTGAGTCAATCAATTAGATGGATAGATATTACGTCCTTCAATTGGACAGAATGCAGATTCGATTTGCCCAGATGTAGAATGGAGGGGAATTTTCGGAGATGTAAGGTCAATTTGCTCATATATAGAGCCAGAATTTCTCAGAGGTCGAATTTTTGAGATGTAGGATTGGCTTCTAGTTGCAGACAAATGTAATGTCAACAAAGGGATTGTTGTGATTTGTATAAATCAATCTCCAAATTCTTTTTTCAATATACATCATCACTTTCATGTTGTGAGTAGTAGAATTGTCGATGTGATCCATTTCACATTCTAATTTTTGATGTTTTAAAACCGTTCCTCCATTGTAGTAAGCTAGCTTACTCCAGGCGTGGGAGTGCCCACCACATCTATAGCCAAGCTTAATCCGTAATGTAGGAAAATTAGTTGTGTGCGATTTTAACATTTCAGGTTCTGTGTGAAGGTGTGGTTCAACTCCAAAGCATTTCAGTCATTGTAGCATCGTGCCAATTAATGGACTGAAGAAGTATTAATAATTACATAATCGTGTTTAAATTGTAACATATATTTATACTCTATTACAACTATATTACATCGTGTTTGAGTTATTACATAGAGTTATACTAAATAAGTATTACTCCTTACATAATTAGAACTGATTTTAATACTTCTAATTTGAGTATGGAATAACAACAGATTTTAGAGGCTTTGGATTTCAGTCTATTAATACGGTCATTTTAGAATACTAATTCAAATTTTCCATAATGTGATTTCTTTGAATGTTTGCATATTTAATGTTCATTTAATTTTTTTATTCATTTGATTTAATGTTAATAATTAGATTTATTTTTTATTCTTGTTTTTGTAGTGTAATAATTTCCTTGTAAGAGCAAGTTTGAATATGGGTTTGATTGTGCAGGTAGAAAGAGATGAATTCAAATACAACGAGATTTAGTTCTAATTATTGAGTTACATGATTCTATTTTGAAGTAGGTTTTCTTTTTAATAGTTCATTTTCATTTAGATTAAAATATTTGAATAGAAGGTTTCTAATAGATTAATTGTAATGTTATTTTTAATAGGATCTTTTAAATGTTATTTTACATAAGGTGAAATGGTTTCTTTTAGCAATAGTTAGAATTGTCTTTTGTTAATTTGGAATATTGAATTTATTAGGAAGAGTAGTTATAGTTAGTTTAATTTTTGAGGTTTTCATTAGAATAACGTGTGTGTCTTTTACTTATCTCAAGTTTAGTTTTCAAGTGATAGTTTCAAGTTAGTGAGAGGAGTTAATAGATTAAGGTTTTCAAGTTATCATAGGAGATTTAAAACTAGAATGCGAGTGTGATAATGTTACATGTTTGAGGATTGATTTGTAGTTTAATTGCACTATGGAGTTTTCACTGAATGAAACTGGTTAAGTAGGTTTCCTTTTCAGGATTTCTTGTTTGCCAGCAAATGTGTGTTTCATTTTAGCACCTGGTTTATCATTAATAAGGAAACTCATATACTCTAATCAGTAAGCTGAGCTGATACGTAGTACAAATTTCATTTACGACTCTCGGATTGATAATTAATATTGAGAGGTTTAATCCGACAATTAAGCTAACCAACACTCGCCAAGAAGACAGGAGGATGGATAATAGATCAGCCTATCTTCTTCAGATTTTAACCCTTGTTTTTTTGATATTATGTGTCTCAATCCAAGTTTCCCTCCCGTACAGGGTACCAATGATAGTTTGAAGGTTTCTGTAGTGTGAATTTTGGGGTGGGGAATTTGGAATCTCCACAGTATCCATTATTACGTCTATGTTTAGAGTCTAACCAAGACTCATCATCAGGACACAAAACCGCCAAGAAGGGAGGAGGATGGGTAATAGATCAACCTCTCTTATTGATATTTTAACTCATTTTTTTTTTGATATTACGTGTCTCAATCTAGGTTTCCCTTCCCTACAAGGTACTAATGACAGTTTGAAGGTTTCCATGGTGTGAGTTTTGAGGTGGGGATTTCAAAATCTCCACAGTATCCATTTTTACGTCTATGTTTCGAGTCTAACCAACACTCATCATGAGGACACAAAACCACCAAGAAGAAAGGAGAATGGATAATAGATTAACCCTTTTTTTTCGTGATTTTGTGTCTCAATCCAAGTTTCCCTTCCGTACAGGGTACCAATGATAGTTTGAATGGTTTTGTAGCATGAGTTTTGAAGTGCAGTACTTAAAATCTCCAGAATATCCATTTTTACGTCTACATTTCGATTCTAACCCAGACTCATCACTAGGACACAAACACACCAAGAAGAGAGGAGGACGGGTAACATATAAAACTCTCTTCTTCAGATTTAACCCTTGTTTTATCGATATTATGTGTCTCAATCCAGGTTTTCGTTTAGTACAGAGTACCAATGATAGTTTGAAGGATTCTGTGGTGTGAGTTTTGATGTGGGGAATTCGGGATCTCCACATATCCATTTTTACATGTATGTTTCGAGTCTAACCAAGAATCATCATCAGGACACAAACCCACCAAGAAGAGAGGAGGATTGATAATAGATCATCCTCTCTTCTTCGTATTTTAACCCTTGTTTTTTCGAGATTACGTGTCTCAATCCAAGTTTCCCTTCCGTACAAGGTACCAATGAGTGTTTGAAGGTTTCTGTGGTGTGAGTTTTGAGGTGGGGAATTCATAGTCTCCAAAGTATCCATTTTTACGTCTATGTTTCGAGTCTACTCAAGACTCATCATCACGACACAAAACAATGAAGAAGAGAGGAGGATTGATAATAGATCCACCTCTCTTATTTGGATTTTAACCCTTGTTTTTTCAAGATTATGTGTCTCAATCAAGGTTTCCATTTCGTACAGGGTAGCAATGATAGTTTGAAGATTTTTATGCTGTGAATTTTGAGGTGGGGCATTCGGAATCTCCCTAGTATCCATTTTTACATCTACATTTCGAGTCTAACCAAGAATCATCATCAGGACACAAACCTGCTAAGAAGTGAGGAGGATGGATAATAGATCAATATCTCTTGTTCCAATTTTAATTCTTGTTTTTTTAAGAATATTTGCCTCTATCCAAGTTTACCTTCCGTACAGGGTACTAATGATAGTTTCATGCTTTCTGTGGTGTGAGTTTTTAGGTGGGGAATTCAGAATCTCTACAGTATCCATTTTTATGTCTATGTTTCGAGTCTAACCAAGACTCATCATCAGGAAAAAAACCCACCAAGAAGAGAGGAGGATGGATAATATATCAACCTATCTTCTTTGGATTTTAACCCTTGTTCTTTTGAGATTACGTGTCTCAATCCAGGTTTCCCTTCGGTACAATGTGCCAATGATTGTTTCACGGTTTATGTGGTGTGAGTTTTCAGGTGTAGCATTCAGAATCTCCACAGTATTCATTTTTATGTCTATGTTTCAGCTCTAACCAAGACTCATCATTAGGACACAAACCCGCCAAGAAGAGAGGAGGATGGATAATAGATCAACCTCTCTTCTTCAAATTTTAACCGTTGTTTTTTTAAGATTGTGTTTCTCAATCCAGGTTTCCCTAACGTACAAGGTACCAATGATAGTTTGAAGGTTTCTTTGGTGTGAGTTTTGAGGGGGCGAATTCAGAATCTGCATATTATACATTTTTACATCTACGTTTCGAGTTTCACAGAGACTCATCATCAGGACACAAACCCACCAAGAAGAGAGGAGGATGGATAATAGAATTGCCTCTCTTCTTCATATTTTAACCATTGTTTTTCTGACATTACGTGTCTTAATCCAGGTTTCCCTTCCATATAGGGTACAAATGATAGTTTGAAGGTTTCTGTGGTGTGATTTTTGAGGTGGGGAATTCAGAATCTCCACAGTATCCATTTTTACATCTATGTTTAGAGTCTAACCAAGAATCATCATCAGGACACAAACCCACCAAGAAGAGAGGAGGATAGATAATATATAAACCTCTCTTCTTCATATTTTAACCCTTTTTTTTTTTAGATTACATGTCTCAATCCAGGTTTCCCTTCCGTATAGGGTTCCACTGATAGTTTGAAGGTTTATGTGGTGTGAGTTTTGAGGTGGGGAATTCAGAATCTCCAAAGTATCCATTTTTACGTCTATGTTTTGAGTCTAACCAAGACTCATCATCAGGACACAAACCTGCCAAGAAGAGAGGAGGATGGATAATAGATCAGCCTCTCTCCTTTGGATTTTAACCCATGTTTTTTCAATATTACGTTTCTCAATCCAGGTTTCCCTTCTGTTAGTGTCAGTTTTTCCATACTTCTACCAAGGGTCAAAAAACATCTGCATGTGCATCTTAGGTGTCTCATACTTAATAAATTTTTCATCATTCCATTTGGTCATGACTTAAAAATTGTTCCGTTGGTGGTTTTCCTTGTTAATAAACTCCACTTTCTCCAAGATTCATATTGCTGAGTTATTACCATGTCCCCTTGAACATAATAGCACTTATGGAAATTCTCTTTTCACTTGAAAGTTTTTAAGTCAAAATCTCATTCAAAGTTAGGTCAAAAAGCAGTCCCATTAGGTCATTAGGGTTTTGCATTTTTCAAGGTAATTCCTTGATTCTGATGAGGTTAGCACATATATGATAGGGATTGATTATGACCATCATCATGTATTCATTATGTTTTAAGGATTGTATTTTTAGTTTGAGGACTTTTTATCAAAATGTCATTTTGATAAAAATTCACCTATGTAATTTATTTAAATTTCTCCAATTGTAATTCTATGTTATAATATGTAATAAACGTAATCCCAAGTTTTCAAAGCCATTATGTCAAGCCTCAGTGAGCAAATGAAAAAGCCAACTCCAAGACTTCAGTAACCTGCAATGTAAAAAGTGTCAAAAAGTATCAATGATAAAAGGAAAAAGACATCAAACATTAGAAAGTGGTTTTTTCAAGTTAAATCAAATCCAAATGCCTATAAATCCTATTAAACATTCAAAAAGAGCCATGGTTGCCTTTTTAATTATCAGAATTATTTAACAAGAGAAGAGTTTTTGGGAGAAATTGTGTAAAGTTTCTCGTAATTGCGCTTTCAGAAGACTGGCACTGCACGTTTGAATCAGCGTTACGTGCATGTACAATAGCACTACACCTTTTCCAGGAGGAGAGAGTATTATTTTTTAAGGCGCTGTGTGCTTACAAATGGGCATTGTGTGTTTGGAAAAGTGCTTCGCCCTCACACAGTGGCACTGTGCGCCTAGACAGTGAACTTTGCTGAGTGTTCAAGCCATTCAAACGAGTTCAAAATTACTTAAAATTTCTCCTATAATCCTCTAAGAACTTCTAAGCATTAAGTACATATCATAAGCCATGTTTCTTAGCTATTTGGTCACTCTTAAATGAATTGAACTGGAACCCTACATAAAACCCTAATTTCAGTTTGTGGTCACTGTCTATACACTTGTTTCATCCTCCTAAATAGAATATCAGTCATAAACAAGGTAAATTTCATTAATCTAGGGTTTTCATTGACCTAGTTGTTACATTGACACTCATTCCCTTCATTTTTTCAAGTTTCCATCTCATTCCCTTCCCTTTCATCTCATCCCATTTGTACCCTAGGGTTTTATAAGTCAGAGTTTTAAGATGTTAGAAGAAGAAGATAGTGGTGTTGAGGCACAAAGGCCAAGAAGAAATGATCACAAAGGAGGGAAAATTAACAGGTTTGAACCCATAACCATAAGGGAACTCATGGCCTCTCCTCTCACTATGTCTTTCTTTAAGCATGTTGGTTGTTTTGAGTTTTGTTAGAGAGTGCAGCAAATCCAAAATCACCCGGGGTTAACAAGATTGTTCATCACTAATCTAGATGACAAACAGGTCATTCTTGTAGGGGTCACCTTTGATATGTCCACCCATGCCATTGCAGCTGATATAGGGATCCCTAGTGTGGGAGAGAGGTGGTTTAAACAAGAAAACTTGGATCTGAGCTATTATGAACAATACCTCAAACCTAGGTATAAGGATGACAAGAAATCAGTTTTCCCTTTCTCTCATCTCCTTGACTGATATGCCCCTATGATGAAAATAATAATAAAGTATTTCACTTGTGAGGGGAGGTTTACCCGAATCTACTCATACCACATCTGACTCCTCATGCATTTCAATAGAGTTAGAATGCTACACTTACCTTACTATCTTTTTCGCATCATTGACAAGATGGCCTATATCGTGAAAAAGAGGAATCACAATAGTCAGATGCAGATTATTTTTCATAATTCACTCATCAATATGGTGGTCATGCATCATCTTCAGCAGAAAAACATTTCATGGGATGCATTCATTGCAAATGAGGTTTTCACTACTCCACCTAGTCATCATGAGCAGGATATTCCTTCATCATCACGTCCTCTCATATCCACTTCTCCATCACATCCTGTTATTCATACATCACCACCCACTCCCATCCATTCACCTCATGTTGATCCTACATCATCACCTTTCTTTAACCCTTCACCATCACATCATGATACAAGAGCATCAAGCAGTGAAAAGGATATTAAGGTAGCTTGCACTAAAATGAATAATATTGAGACATTTCCCTTGACATATTAGAGAGGCCAAAGACATGTGTTTGCTTCACATGGTTTGAAATAGGCCATGCATTCTTCATCAACAAAACAGGTAGACAAGGGCAAGGAAAAGGCTACAGAGCCTATCATTGTTGAGCAAGAGCACAAACATGAAACTGAGAAAGAGTTTTAGTTGATTGACCTTCATGATGAGGATGAGGTTAGAATCACCAATGCATTGATCAGAGGCAAGGAGGCCAAGATTAGTGAGATTAAAGCTAATCTTGGTAGAGAACAGTACATGATTGACTTTATTGAGCTAGAGAATCAGCAGCTGAAGACTAAGCAAACCATCAGTGAGGTCAAGACAATCAGAGCTCAGAGAGAAGAAAGAAAGGCCAAGGCCTTGTTGGAGGAAACCTTGGGAATATGTGATGATAGTGATGATGAGGAATATTAGCTTCCGAGACAGAGACCGAGGAAAATTGGGCTAAAGGAGGCTTTAGCTCAGGAAAGGTAGAAAGAGGTTAAATTCGCAGAGCAGCTCACTCCAAGTGAGTTGCTTGCCATAGATATTAGCAAAGACATGGAGTCTTGGCTTGAGAGAGCCAATTTGAATCTAGAGGGTTTTCTAGAGAAGGCAAATAAATACATTGACATTCAGAGGAATATGGAAAAACACTATGTTATGACTAACAAGATTGCAAGGGCCAAGCTCAAACGAGCCCATGCAAAGATTCAGGCTTTGTCTGAGTCAAAGGAGAAGGAGAAGTTGAAAATTATTGCTGAGGTGTCCCTCCAGGCCTCCAACCATTGATCATAAATAAAATTCCAATTTTGGCACACCTTGTGCAAATTTTGATTTTTTGATAGTTTAGCACACATAAAATTGGCTAAACGCGTAGTGCCACTGGCGATGCGCTCTTTTTTGGGACATCCAAATGGAAAATGATCAGCATCCTCATGTTCATAACTATGAGTACATCAACCTCAAAAAATTTCAGGATATTTGGAGCAGAACTAGTCCCTCAAAGAGGCAAAAAACCACTAAAAAATCATGTTGTTGCCCTCTTTTTGACCCTGGTGTTGTGCGTTCACAGTCTTGGGAGAACAGGTTTTTGATAGATAATAAGGACACCATTTAGGGAACTGGAGGAATATTTGGAAACTAAACTCAGAGGGATTTCCAATGAGATATCATGGAGCTCATTTGGATATCAGGAAGGGCTCCAAACATTGGCTGCAAGACAGGTCATTTTTTCTATCATGGTGCTGCGCGTTTACCAAGGAATTGGCAATTTTCACTGTTTTCAGTATTTTTGACTTTTTGACTTTCTGATTAGGAAAATGGGAAAATCACTAATGTAAATGTTCAATATGTATGTAAATATCATGTTTTTACTTTTATCTAGGGTATATGCATCAGATAATTCTCCTAGGAGGTCAAATGAATTAGTTTCCTCTCTTTTAGAGGCAAATGGTTGAGTTTTCCTAGTCTTCAGATTCTATTTGGGAGTAGGTGAAAAAGCTTCTCCTCTTATGGATTCGACTCCATCAGGCTAGGGAGAGTGTTTTTGAGGTTATTTGATGTATTTTCTTAGTCATTGTAATGGTTGAACTAACTTGGAGCTTTGGCGTATCCAAAGACATCTTTGTATATCAGTTTGGCTTGGACATTAATAGAAATTTACAGCTATTTTCTTGGGATCAATGTGGTATGAGTTTTAGACATAGTTTCCTCTCTATTATCAATTTGTTTGAATGTATTGTTAATTCATAAACCATTTCATGTCTATAATATACTAGATTTCAATTTTGAAAGGCAGAATCAATATTCATTTATGATTTGTTTTGGGAAATTTAGTATAATGTGTTCATTCTCTTCAGTTTAGGGAAAATACATGCCAAATGCTTTCCCTAGCTCCTCACCAATATTTTCATCTCATTTAATTCACTTTTGAATGTCTAAACCTTCTACCTACCTTGCCCCTTGAAGCCCCTGTATATTTTGACCTAATCTCCTTGCCCTAGCTATTTGACTTCTCCTGATCCAACAAACCCTAAAATCAAAATAAAAAACCCCTGTACTCCTTAGCTAGCCTAAAATATTTTTCATCCATCCCTCTTGGTTGTGATTCTATCGAGAGATCCCTCTCTGACTTGGTAGGGCTAGATACCAAGTCTAAAGTTTGGTTTGAGGTTACCTCGAGATTGCCTTCTCAGTCTTGAGGTTCAATCCGAGTGATAACATTTTGGAGACTCCGCTGGGGAAGAAAAATTAAGATCAGGTCAACCCTAGTAATTAAGTTTCATTGGAATTCTTAAACTTTTGGATGATAAGTTTACAATTTATTCAAAGGCTGAATTGAAAAATTTGTAAAGTGCATATTTGGTGTTGAAATTGGACATACTGGCTTCCTGAAGATATACTAGATCCAAACCTGATCCAAATTCTCCTACTATTGTTACTAATCCTCAGAACATTGGAAGAAAAGGTAAAGTTGTTGTTGAGACTTCTAGTTCAGTCCGAAATCAATCAGAAGGAAGTTTCAACCCAAAAGCTCATTCATTTTCCGAAGGGTTAGAAAACTTGAAAGATATTGAATTTGATATAAATTTTGAGCAAAGTTTATTTCAAAGTAAATATTTGAATTGGATTGATGAGACAGTTATTGATTCCTCCATTTCCTTCCATAGTCCTATTGAAGATCAGTTTTCACACTCTCAATTAGGGTTTCAATCAAGGTCTCAATCAACGACACAATTTTTACAATCTCTTAAAGATTTGCAGAACTATGCTTCATAGGTAAGTACTTGGCTGGAAAGAAGACCTCGGATCTCAACTTATTTTTCCATCACTTCATCTACTGTTACTCAAAATATCCCTTTTCCCCCTCCTTGTTCCTCATCCACTGTTCACACTATTCAGTCAGGGAGAAGTCTTCCTTTGGTCACATCAGGCATCCAAATCCCTATTGTTAATCATGTTGTCAATCCTCCACATCCACCTCCAGTCATGGTTGCAAGATATGCCCCCCTTGTTCTCCCTCAAAATCCAGGTCAAATGCCTGCAGATTACCAAACAAAAATCTCTTTGTTTGATGATAATCAGTCTATAACAGCTCAAAAACATGTAGATAAGATGAATGACTTATTTGACCTTCATGAGATTGATATAGAGGATGTGGAGATGAGATTGTTTGCACGAATCTTGGGAGGGGAAGTAACAAAATGGTTCAGAGCTCTACCGACATCCATTATTGATACCTTAGAAGTTTTGCATCATCGATTTTAATAAAGGTGGGAACTAAAGAATAATCCCCTTCAAATTATGTCCGAATATGAAAACATCAAAAGGAATGTTGGTGAGTCTGTTCAAGATTATTGTGTGAGATTTAATGTAGTGTACAATTCTCTTCCTGCACATATGAAACGACCGAAGGGTATGGTTTTGGTCAAATTCCCATATGGATTTGATGTTGATATGGCATATCAGTTGCGTGAACATGATCCTACAACTTTAGCAAACATGCATAAGAATGTTGTAAGTGTGGAATCGAATTTGCTGGCCAAGAGAGCAAGGATGAGATCAGAAAAGAGGGTGACTATCAAAGAGGAGACCTCCACTTCCGAAGAAAAAATGGATTCATTACTCCGAACTGTGGAGAGAATGGTTTACCAAATATCTATCTCAGATAGACCTGAAACATAGATCCGAAATCTAAATTTTAGAGGTAAGCAAAAACCTTAGTTTATAATCAAGAAAAGAAAGAAGAAAGAACCTAACCAAACAGCACAACAACAACAGAAAATTCATACCCCGTTGCAACAAAACTATGTCCAAGGAGTGAAAGAAGAGGAATATGAAGATCTGATGATTTAAATTAATCATTTCTTTACAGCAGATGGCTTGCCCATGTTCTTGACTAAAGATGAACTAAAAATCTGGATTGTCCTAAAGATGAAGACTGTATCTTGGAAAATGATGATGATTTGGAAATAGAATCAGGTGATTACCAGCGTGGATATATGAATGCTTTGAGTGCACAACAGAAAAAATATTCTCTAAGGATCAGAGATGTACCTGTCAATCCTATTTAGAAAAGGAAAGAGCAGTCAAAGAATGATCTTCCTAATAATTAGAGAAAGGATAAAGAACATGCAAATCAAAATCATAGTAACATCAATCAGCCATCAACAAGCTCAGCTACTAAAGAGAAAGACACTCAGAAAAATGAAATAAGGGATCAAAATGATAGAAGAGATCCTGTTGTCAAAGAGGTAGATAAATTCACAACTTTTAATTTAGAAAATGAAATAGCTAAATTGAAAGTGTCCATTCCTTTGATAGAGTTAGTAAAGAATAGTCATTACAGAGATCAAGTGTCTAAAATTTTGCTAGTTGATCCTTTGTCTGATATGGTTAATTTTGAAGATGACCGCCCTGAACTCATTTTCAGTCCAGTTATAGATGGTAAATTAGGAGAGAGTGAATTTTATCTAAGCCTTAGACTGCATGAGTACATACTTCACAATGCAATGCTTGATTCTGGTGCTTCTCACAATCTAATGCCTAAGGCTATTATGGAAAATATGGGCATGGATATCACCCGACCTTATCATGATTTGTATTCATTTGATTCTAGTAGAGTTCAATGCATTGGTCTCATTAAAGATTTAGTGGTTTCTTTGGATCAAATCTCAGCCAAGAATGTTTTTATGGATGTTTTGGTGGCTGATATACCACCTCCTTTCGGCATGCTACTGTTGATATCATGGGGATCCAAACTAAAAGTTACTTTACAACTGGAGTTTTCCTATGCTACTATTCCTATTTTCGGGTAATTGCGAAAATTGTACTGGTAAAGAAAATGAAATATATGATAACTAGTAAGGAGAAGCCTATCAATCATCCCATACAAGTTGTACATACAGATTTGGAATATTTTATTTTGTACAATGATGGTGATTTGAATAATGTAAATAATCAGTTAGTAATAACAGAAGATGTTCCTGAATTTTCAGAAAGTTTTAGATCAAATCTGGATAAAGAGAAATAAATGGTGCCTTCTTCATTGGTACTTTCTTCAGAAAAGCCTCTTGAAAAATAGAAAGTCACTACAGAACAAAAAAATGAGGTGACTGGCCCAAGTAAAACAAAACCAAAAGTTGAGTTTCAACATCTAGAAGATGAAGAGGGCTTATGGAGCACGGATTTCAGCAGTGCTTTGAGTAAGGAAGGTGCAGGTATTGGTATTTGGATCCGAAGTCTTGTTTGTAAATCTAGTGGAATACCAAGTAATGTTAGAGAATGCTCTTATAAATTAGCTTTTGACTATTCTAATAATGAATTGAAGTATGAACCATTGATTACAGGTCTTAAAATTCTAAAGAAATTTGGTGCGAAAAGAATTTCTGTTTATGGTGATTATAAGCTGTCATAAAGCAGGTGAAAGGAGAATATCAAGCAAAGAATCCATGGATAAGGGCTTATAGAAATGAAGTATTGGATGTCTTAAGATTTTTTCTTGAGTATACATTAACCGCAGTGCCAAGAACTCAGAACATCATTGTAGATTCTCTTACTTCGGTGACAAGTAATCTCAAAATTCCAATGAACTCTAGTAATAAATTTGAAATTCATGTCAAACATAGACCTAGTGTTTGAGATAATCTAAGATACTGGAAAATTGTTTTGGATGACAAAGAGATTAATAGATTTTTACAGAATGAAGGAAAGTTTAAAGATGTTTTTATTTATGATGTTTATGATGTTGATGATCAAGACATAGAAGAAAATCAGATGAATGTTTTACAACTGAAAGATAATGTTATTCATAAAGGTATGGTACCTTTAGAAGATCTTTCAACCAGGATGATGTGGCCAAGAAACCAACATTGAATCCTACAGAAAAGGGTGTAGAAGACGTGAACATTGGAACAATAGACATGCCCGAGATGGTTAAGTTGTCTAAGACATTGTCTCCCGAGGTGAAAGATAAGTAAATTAAATTGTTGTCTGAATTTTCTGATATTTTTGCATGGGATTATGTAGATTTGAAATTTTATGATAAGAATATTATTCAAAACACTATTCCCATCGAACTAGATCAGAAACCCTTCAGGCAGAAGTTGAGGAGGATAAACCCAAGATTACTACCTTCCATCGAGAAAGAGGTAAACCAACTACACAAATTAGGTGTCATTGTGCCAATTAGGTTTTCTAATTGGATTTCAAATTTGGTACCAGTAAGGAAAAATATTGGAGAGAGAAGGCTATGAATATATTTCCAGAATTTCAATAAATTATCTTTAAAGGATAATTACCCCCTTCCTAAGATGGACCATGTTCTGCAAAGGGTAGTTGGAGCATCACGGATATCACTACTTGATGGATATTGAGGTTATAATCAGATTTTGGTACATGAAGAAGACCAAGGTAATAATGCTTTCACAACACCTTGGGGAACCTTTCAGCATGTTAAAATTCAAACCAAACTCAAGAATGCAGGGGGTAATTTTTAGCGGGCGATGGATATAGCCTTTGCTAATGAAAGAGATGTATTCTTAGTGGTGTATCTAGATGATTCGATAGTGTTTTCTGGTTCTGATGATCAAAATTTGTATCATTTGAGGATTATTTTTCATAAATGCAGAGAGTTCAGGATTTCTTTAAATCTAAAGAAGAGTCTTTTTTCCATGGAGGAAGGCAAACTGCTTGGTCACATAATTTCAAAATGTGGCATTCGTATTGATCCTTCCAAAGTCAAATCCATTTAGAAGATATACTTTCCACGGAACAAAAAAGAGATACAAGCTTTCAATGGTAAGATGAACTTCTTACACAGATTGGTTCCTAATTTAGCTGAACATTTGAGAGAAATGACTAATATGTTGAAAAAGGAAAATAGTGTAAAATGGACCACTGATGCTATGAAGTCTTTCAACCTGGTAAAGCTTGCTTTAAGCACGACCCTTGTTTTGGTTAGTCCAAATTATACTAGTGATTTCATAATATTTTCATTTACATCCGAGCATACCTTGGCTACAGTTTTTATGCAAAAGAGATATCAGGTTGAACAACCTATTTCTTTCTTTAGTCGAGCCATTAGAGATGCTACTCTTCACTATAAAATTATTAAGAAATAAGCTTTAGCCCTAATCAAAGCCTTGAAATATTTCTGGATCTATATTCTACATTCAGATACTATAGCCTATGTTCCAAATGCAGCGGTAAAAGAGATTCTCACACAAACTGATCCTGAAGGTCGGAGAGGTAGGTGCATAGCAGCTATGCTAGAGTATGATATGGATATTATGCCTACTAAACTGATCAAGGGATAGGGGTTAGCCAATCTGATGGTTGAATCCAACTTGCATGCTCTAGACATAAACCTTATTACACCAATGTCAGAAGATGATGAAGATGGCGCTTTAATACAGGTGTCAGAAATGTTTCTTACTTCACCATGGTATTTTGATATAGTATATGTTCTTGAGCACTTATGTCCTCCTCCTGGAATGTCAAAAATTTAGGGTAGGTCTTCGAAATTGAAATATGCTAAATACCGTGTTCTAGGAAGTGCCTATTGTGGTGGATTTGGTGCATGGATGTATGAAATCGGACCAGTTTAAGGGGTGTGGTTCGACCCCTTAAACTATAGGTAACAAGCAAAAAGTGGTGGAGTTCAAAAGCATACAATCTAGAGGAAAAATCATGCAAATGTATACTCAAATTAAACTAAAACTAAAACAAAAATATACAGAAGCTATTGAAGAGAGTCAAATGATAATAATGCAAATGGTGTCTCTAGGCCCCTTCTTATTAAACATTTGATACAAAGAAGAAATTTTACCCACTTTCCAAAGGGCCCTTAGACAATGGTTCTAGGTCCCAATGTGTTAAATTTGGACAACTAGGTCCAAACTCCATCTTGTGATGCTCGGATGAAGATACCAATATTTTTATTGGATTCCTCTTTCCGAGAGGTGTAAAATTGATATAAAATTGATTTTAATATGATGAGCAGAACATTTATTTTGAATTTATTATTTATAATAAATTTAAGTGCAGGTCGACCTTAAGGTTTTGCACCCCCAACAGATGTGTCACACACCTCAATGATGGATATAAATACAGTCAACGTTGGAGAGCTTTTCACTCATCTAATCCACACACTTCTCATTGGATAGGGGCATCTAAGAAGCAGTTCTCATGTGGGAAAAGGACGAAGTAGCTACAGCTGGAAAAAGGATGAAATTTCTGCAGTTAGGGTTTCTGGACGAAATTTTCTGTGGTTAGGGTTTCTGGGCAAGTTTGACCAACGTTGACTTTGGTCAATGCATGGTCCATTTGAGCTGAAATTTTTTGGAGAGTTCAATTTTTGAAGGCCGTACTCATAGGCACAAAAATTGAGGTCAAAAGGTTGACCAAAGTTGGAGCTACATTGACTTTATTGTTGTTGCCCTGCGTTGACTTTTTCTGGACTGCGTTGAATTTTCTGGGGTTGACTTTGAGTTTACTAGATAATTGATTTGAGGACTGTTGTGACACATTTTGGGTTGGCCGACCAAGAAGACTTTGTTGGTTTAAACATCCTGCTGACCGCCGTAACGCACCAACACATTCTCCTATTTCTGGTTTGTCTTCTATAGATCCACTGGTATGTTCTATCAGCATTTTTACTTAACTATTTATGTGATTGCTGTGATAAAAGTAAATTTGCATCAAGCATAGAACATATACAAAAATTTACATGGTATCAGAGCTGAGGTGAAGACAAGCCCTAACTTATAGCAATCACCAACTAAGAAAAATGAGTTCCACAAGTTATGGCTTCAAGGAGGATGGCAAGCTGACTGGAAGGGATGACTTCCATGCTTGGAAGATGATATTAGATCTCAAATTGGAAGACCATGATCTCATGGACTATGTTCTGGGTAAGATACAAGAACCTCCATCCACTGCTACTGATGCTGCTAAAACCAAGTATAAGAAGGGGGAGATCAAAGCAAAGCTAATGATCAGGGAATCCATACATAAAAGTCTAGTTGCCTACATATTTGAGCTAGGCACATCCAAGGAGATGTATGATAAGCTGATACAAATGTTCAAAGTAAACAATGCAAACCAAGTGCTATTCTTCAAGAATCAATTGAATAATCTGAAGAAAGGAAGGGATGATTCTGTCCAAACATACTTTCTGAATTGACCGAGATCAGGAACAATCTACTGGCTATTGGGGAGACAATAGCTGATCGTGAGATGGTACTCACCGCACTTGGAGGGCTCCCATATGAATGGAAAGTATTCAACACTAAAATTCTCAATAATAATACAATTCCTAACTTTGACGAGCTACTGTCAAGATGCATGCAAGAAGAGACAAGAATGAAGGAATACAAAAATGATAGAAATGATGCCTACGCTGCTCATTCTAGAAAGAAGAACTCTGGTGGTCCAAAGAACAAAGGAAGAGCAGGGGCCCAAGGAAAGAAGGGCAAGTGTTTCACTTTTCATAGGCTAGGTCATCATGCTAGAGAATGTCCTTTCAATAAGGACTCTCCCGATAGTGATGACAACAAAAACAACCGAAGGAATGGAAATCAAAGAAACAACAGGTCCAAAGGAAAGAGGAAGGCTCCCTCTGGTGGAAACAATCAACCTTTCAAAAGGTCTAGAAACTCCAGGTATGAGGAGTCAAATGTTGTTGATAAAAGAAATGAATACATTCTTGTATCTGCCCTCTCTGCTGCATCCCCGCCCGACACTATGGATGTCTCGCTGATAGATAGTGGTGCCTCAAGACACATCACTGGGTTCAAGGAAGCACTCTCTGACATGGTTGAGAAGGATACTAATCTGGAAATTATCCTTGGAGATAATGCCACATATCCCGTGAGAGGGACAAGGACTGTGACCCTCCACTTGTCTCAAGGACAAGTCCTACATTTGCAGGATGTTCTCTATGTACCAAAATTGAAGAAGAACCTTGTGTCTATATCAGCGATCGAAGACAAAGGCTTCAATGTGGCATTCATTGATGGAAAGGTGCGCATGTGGAAAAAGAATCTCAAGGAAGCTATTGTGATTGGTTTTAGAGTTGGAACACTCTACCAGGTTGAAGGAAGTCCACTGGGAGCTATGACATGTGATACTATCTGACAAACTAAACTATGGCACCGAAGGTTTGGACACCTTCATTACAAGGCCCTTCCCGAAGCAAGGAAGGTGGTGACAGGGATGCCCGATTTTGGAAATAATCATGAAGGTGTATGTAAGGGTTGTGCCAAAGGAAAGCATACAAGGGGACCTTTCCCCTCAAGTGTCACAAAGACATCTGATATTTTGCAACTGGTCCATTCTGATCTATCTGGTATGCTACTCGTGACATCCCTGGGAGGATGTTCTTACTATATGACATTCACTGATGACTTCTCCCGCAAAACCTGGATATACTTCTTGAAGAAGAAGGATGAGGCTTTCATGTGGTTCCGTACCTTCAAAGCCTTGGTGGAAAATATGACAGGGAAGAAGATCAAGATTTTGAGGACTGACAATGGCACTGAATATGAGTCAAATGAGTTCAAGGAATTTTTCAGAGAAGCTGGCATTAAGAGGGAGACTACTACTGCCTATACTCCTGAGAAGAATGGCGTTGATGAATGAACGAATAGGACCATTGTGGAAGTTGCCCGTGCCATGCTATGTGACCAGGGTCTACCGAAGTTTCTGTGGGGAGAAGCTACGAATACTGCTGTATACATTCAAAACCGATGCCCTCATTCCACCCTGGACTCCAAAACTCCTAAAGAGGTTTTCACTGGTAAGAAACCTGACGTCTCACATTTTAGAATTTTTGGATGTCCTGTTTATTTTCATGTGCCAAAAGAAAAGAGAAGTAAGTTGGATGCTTCCGGGAAGAAATTAATGTTTGTGGATTACAACAAAACTTCTAAGGCCTATAGAGTCTATGTACCTGGTCAAAGGGAAGTAGAGATATGCCATGATGTCACTTTTGACGAAGATGCTTCCCTGAAGAAAGTAGTAGATCTTCCGAGATCTGAGGAAAATCATGAAGCTCAAGAAGAACCACAGGATGAGACAATGCCTAATGTTGAAGGACCAATGGACCCAATAAATCCATCTCCTTCACTGAGAAAGAGACCATCATTGCTCAGGGACACTCTCGAAGATGTTGAGGGACATGCTGCCCCGAGGGGGACATTCCGAGAAAGCAAGAAACCGTGTATATGCCAAGGGTATCTAGATGCCATGAGTACTATTGTACAATCTGAACCTAGATCTTTTGATGAAGCCGTAAAGCATCAAGTCTAGAAGGATGCTATGCACGAAGAATATGAGTCCATAATGAAGAATGATGTTTGGGATGTGGTTCCAAGACCGAAGGACAAATTAGTTGTCACTGTAAAATGGCTCTACAAGATCAAGCATGGATATGATGGAAGTGCTAAAAAAGTTCAAGGCAAGATTTGTTGCCCGTGGCTTCTCTCAAAAGGAAGGAATAGAATATGATGACATATTTTCACCTGTGGCACGATATACCACTATTTGATCAATCATAGCCCTTGCTGCTATGCAAGGATGGAGTCTTCATCAGATGGATATCAAGACCGCTTTTCTACATGGTGCAATAAAAGAAGAGGTGTATGTAGAAAAAAATTTGGGGTTTGAAGTCTAGGATCGGGACACTCATGTCTGCAGGTTGAAGAAATCCCTCTATGGGTTGAAGCAAGCACCCAGAGCTTGGTACGAGAGGATAGATAGCTAGTTGATGAAGCTGGGCTTCACTCGAAGTAATGCTGATCCGAACCTTTACTTCAAGGTTGTCTAGGGGAAGCCTCTCATTCTGGTGTTGTATGTGGACAACCTATTTCTGACAAGTGTTGACCCTCTCATTCATCAATGCAAGAGGGAGCTCGCTGCTGAGTTCAAGATGAAGGACCTAGGAATGATGCACTACTTCCTAGGACTGGAGGTCTGGCAGAGACCTGGCGAGATTTTCCTTTCTCAAGGAAAATACATTGTAAAACTTCTGGAAATATTTGGTATGGTAGAATACAAGTCTGTGTCAACACCAATGGAACTCAACTTCAAAAAGTTGAGTGGCAGTGCTGCTGGGCCCATATTGGCAAATCCTACTGAGTATCGTCAACTCGTAGGGGCTCTGATGTTGCGAGTGAACACCCGTCCAGATATATGTTTTGCAGTGAACACTTTGAGTCAACATATGGTTGAACCTCATCACTTTCACTGGGTTGGTGCCCGGAATCTTCTGAGATACCTTCGAGGCACGATAAACCATGGGCTAAGATACACTGTCGGGAATGTGACACTCCTTGGATATACTGATGCCGATTGGGCTGGCAGTGTGGTGGATCGTAAGAGCACATCAGGATGATGCTTCAATCTTGGTTCTACTTCGATTTCATGGATGAGCAGGAAGCAGAAGTCGGTGGCTTTGAGCACCGCAAAGGCCGAATACATTGCAGCAAGTATGGCCTGTTGTGAAGTAGTTTTGTTGCGAAAGCTCTTTAGTGAGCTGTTTAGACATGTGCTAGATACCACCGTGATACTCTGTGATAACCAGAGTGGGATTCTCTTGACCGAGAATCCTGTGTTCCACAACCGATCCAAGCATATTGATATCAGGTACCATTTCATCCAGGATATGGTACAGCGAGGCGCCATAAGGCTCGATCATATAGGAACTAATGAGCAGGTCACGGATATTCTCACTAAGCCCCTGGGGAAGGTCAATTTCCTAACCTTCCATGAGAGACTTGGTATCGTGGAATGACCCTATAATGTGGGTCCTATTGGACGATGAGCTCGAGGAGCTCTGGGGGGCTTTGGGGACAGCTTCTCGGAGCTATGAGCAGCCACAAGGCTAGGTTTTCCAAACCTTGTTGGTGTGCTTGGACCCCACCGTTGTCATTATTGAGTTGGTTCACCTCTCATTATCTGTGCCTCATATGCATCCTACCCATTGAGTTCAGGGCTCATGGGAAGTACCTCTCATTTGGCCAATGAGGTGGGAAAAGCTAGAGACTAGTAGAAAAGACTGATGGACGCATCAGAGATTTTTGTAATCTCTATCTAGGATGGCACGGTCCAACCACTTGATCTGGGATCAACTCTAGTGAGGTCTCAGAACTCTGCCTGAATTCGAGTCAGATGAACCAACTTCAGGTTGGTTGGAGACTCTTTGTGAGTCTGATAGAGGTTTCAGACCTCTAGGCTGAATTTGACAGCCGAGAGATGATGTCTTTGTGACTGACCCACTTCTGTTCTGAAATAAAGAGGCCAACAAAGCAAGTTACGGCGGGATGACACATGATGTTTGATTGCATTGGTGGATGGAGTTCTCCCTAGTTGAGAGGGAGTGTTAAATTTGGACAACTAGGTCCAAAATCCATCTTGTGATGCTCAGATGAAGATACCAATATTTGTATTGGATTCCTTTTTCCGAGAGGTGTAAAATCGATATAAAATTGATTTTAATCTGATGAGAAGAACATTTATTTTGAATTTATTATTTATAATAAATTTAAGTGCAAGTCGGCCTTAAGGTTTTACACCCTCGACAGATGTGTCACACACCTCAATGATGGATATAAATACAGTCAACGTTGGAGAGCTTTTCACTCATCTCATCCACACACTTCTCATTGGATACGAGCATCTAAGAAGTAGTTCTCACATGGGAAAAGGACGAAGTAGCTGCAGCTGGAAAAAGGACGAAATTTCTGCAGTTAGGGTTTCTAGACGAAATTTTCTGCAATTAGGGTTTTTGGGCAAGTTTGACCAACGTTGACTTTGGTCAATGCATGGTTCGTTTGAGCTAAAATTTTGTGGAGAGTTCGATTTTTGAAGGTCGTACTTATTGGCACAAAAATCAAGGTCAAAAGGTTGACTGAAGTTGGAGATGCGTTGATTTTATTGTTGCTGCCCTACGTTGACATTTTCTGGACTGCGTTGACTTTTCTGGGGTTGACTTTGAGTTGAATGGATAATTTATTTGAGGACTGTTGTGACACATTTTGGGTTGGTTGACCAAGAAGAATTTTCTGGTTGAAGCATCTTGCTGACCGTCGTAATGCACCAACACATTCTCTTGTTTCTGGTTTGTCTTCTATAGATCCACTGGTATGTTCTATCAACATTTTTACTTAACTGTTTATGTGATTGCTGTTATAAAAGTAAAGTTGCATCAAGCATAGAACATATACAAAAATTTACATGATGCAAGGATGTTGTTTTCCAAGATCGCCTTGGTGCAAGCTCCCTCTCTCTCTGCTGTGATGGACTAGGATTGTTGGATGGCCAACAATCGAGTCCCCTCTATCTCTAGCTCCGAGTCACACACTACTGATATTGCTTGGGAAATTCTAGCCAGCATAACAATGTGATCACCCATTCTTCATCTCATGGTGGCTTTATATAGGGGATTTCAAATCCTCCTTCCCTCCCTTAGTACATGGTGGATGGTGACCCAAGGGAGAGGTATGATTCCATTGTGTTCTCTAAATATTCCATTGTGTGCTCACATTGTGTCTAAGGAGGCGTTGGTGGTTTTCCGTAGGTGGCTTCATGTAAGGAGTAACTTGTCCTTTGATTTGTGTGGTCTTGGAAAGTGACATTTTGCCACTTTCAGGAATGCGCGCTTATCAGGAAAAAAGGCGCGCAAAAGGCGCTCTTCTCGAAGGATAATGCATGCAATCAGCATTTAAGACTAGTTCAAATTTGATTTTCTCAAAACCTTAGAGATTTTTAAATACTTTCTTGATTCCATAATGTCTTCCTACCCTGTAAATCCTTTGGCTTGACATTAATTAATGTCATCTTCTGCTGTACGATTTTCTAGTGTTAACAATTTCCCCCCAATGTGTAAGGTCTAAGAAGGACTGTATAGCCGAAATAAATTATAGTTTCTTTTATGTATCATGCGTAGAGAGAGAGGGAGACCTACGTGGAGCTTTTGGAGTTGACAACACCCTGCACCAGTTCCAATAATGACCACGTCTAAGGGATCCCTGCAATCAAATACAATTTATAATATATATGCAAAATTTCAATGAGGCAGGCATGTCCCATGCTCGTGATGCTATGGCTAGTTAAACAAAACTGACAGATACATGTTCTGTCTGTGTCACTACTGTTATCACCGTAGTAATTTCTCAAAGTTGTGGGCTTTTTATTTTTAGTTTAAGAAAACTAGGTGTAACCACAAACCTACTTTAAATCCTAGGATCTAGCCTTCCTAGAATTCAGAGAGGGCTCTCTCTTTAATATTTATCTTTGTTTTTGAAATATGTTTTTAGGCTAATTATGATAGAACAATTGGTTTTGGTTTTGAATTGGTTTGGTGGGAAAAAATCACTTAAAGGTAAACTAGGGAGAAATCTTCTTGACCATTGGACTAATGGAGTCTAAGTCTAGATAGCAGTACTAGAAGGCAAGGCCAAAAGGATGAAAATATAGTCAGGGCAAGATAGAAAACCCTCAGAGCTTTGGGTAAAAGTTTTTTGATGAAATGGTTTAGTAAGGACAAAGGGTAATGAAGGATCCTTTGATCCGGACAATAGAGGAAGGAGGCAGAAGTCAAATGGGAGTAGGAGCAGTTAAGAATTCCTAACACTAGAAATCAGTTGAAAACATTTGAATGGTAACTTAGTTAAGACAGGGAGCCATAAGCTAGTCCTGAAGTAATATTCCTAGTTACTCATTAAGAAAGAACAAACACATAATGAAATGAATGGAACTTAGAAAATAAAAAATGACAAGATAGATGCACTTTACTCTTTAACTTATCACGAGAATCCTGAATTGTGATGTCCAATTAGCTTTGTCCAGTCTACTACTTCGAAATCAACACATGTAAGCCTCTAATGTATCAACAAAAATCTATAGTAATCTTAGCAATTTTATTCCACACTAAACACTTCAAAGACTGAAGTATTTATACAAAATATTGTTTATAAATATCCTAGAGAGATCTAGGAATAACTCTAGGAAATATAAAATATCCTTACATATAAAGAGGGACAGTTGCTTAACATTTTAGCAAGCTATCCTCTTATCCAAAAAATATAGAACAACTTAAACTAATCAAGGAGCCTTTACTGGCTAGCTGTTGTGCTTGCTGGAAAATTGGAAAATATCTTTATTGGAGTTGTTGTGACTAACACTCTTCCTCCTAATACGCTTTCATGTTCTACTTTCATCCTGATACATTTTGACTCTATTTATTTACTCTTTTACTGCTGTAAAAAGAAAACTTCCAGCAGTAAAAAATCAAGTGACTGCTTTATTTTTCATTTTTTGATTGACTGTTAATGAAGTGGTTTTCTTCACTGTTCTTCCTTTTCACTGCTACATTAAATTTGTAAAAGCCTACCATTTCTCTGCATTTAGTATTTTTAAATTTTTAGGCTTCCTGAAGTTCTCATCAGCATCTGTGTACTTGGAAAAATTATGCTTGAAGACAAACAGATGTTGGATCTCATTTTGAAGAAAAAACAAGTCTTCAATATATTGAAGAATGACCTTTCCTATGGGAGAGCCCTGTGGCAATGGATTTTTGGTCTGTTCTTTAGCATGACCCCTTATATTCTTGTCATAATCTTTTTGGGCTATTAGTTTTTCATTGTAGACATGAATATCTGGAAGACCAGTTTGTCTTAGCATAGTGTATTTTGCTAAAAATTTGGTTATAGAAATATTCATGGTATCACATTTTTCCTTTAGATTGTTCATCATATTTTTCTTTGTCAGAACCTTATTCATCTACAAAATAGTCTCTGTCCTATCCTTTACCTTCAATTCTTCTAGCTCTGTTCTATTTTACTGTTTAAGAAAGTGATTAGCTTTAATGCTTGTGCTGGTTTATCTGCTAACTCTTCTACTGTCTTTTGGATTTCCACTTGTGTTGCTAGAAGTAAATCTCTCTATTCATAAACAATTTGAATTGAAGGCCATTGAAGATGAATGGTATCAATTATATTTGTCCAAAGGTAATTTCTTATGTAAGAAATTTGTGTAGTGAAACTCAAGTCTTTTTGAAGGCTTTTGATTTTCTCTTAAAGTATTTTGGCCCTTTGCTCATAACTGTTAGCATTGATTAATGTTGCTTTGATGGAAAATTCCATATTCCGAATCATCTTTTTAAAACTGTTAATTTAATTGTTTTTAAGTGATAATTCCTCCATAGCTTTTACTATATGCTCTGCATCATCTGTGTGCTATACCTGTGTGGTTGAAGAATCTGTTGTTGATGTTGTAGTTGAATGCATTGGCACTGCAGTTGCCAATGGCACATTAGGTGCCAATTTTTCTCCCAATGTAGAGGCCACAGCTGTAGTAATTACTGGTATGACTGAGGGGATAATTGAAGCTTCAATTTCTTTGAAAATTTCTTTCTCTTTCATAAGTTGATCCAATTGTGTTTCCATTTCTTTGATTTGAGCAGTCAGTTTGACAATCAACTGCATCATGTCTTCTTTTTCTACCTGTTCTTGAAGAATTTCTTTAGTTTGAGGGTGTTCACTTTGAGGAAGCTTCAGCTGTTTCCTCAAAGCTGCAATGTCTTCATTTGTCTTTTTAATTAATACCTCTGTTGTTGGAACATCTGAAGGATCAACTCCCACCTACAAAACTAAGTCTTCTAAGGCTTTAATCCTTAGATCTTTGGCATACAAAGAGCCTTTATCCAGCTTCATTTGACCATGCATGTTAATAATGGTATTCTGCAACTTTGTAGCACTCATAGCCTTTGTTAACAAAGTAGAATATAACATCTCAGAGCTATGTCTGTGGAATTCTATTTGATCTAATTCATGCACATTTTTTGTATCTACTTCAAACTCAACCTTTTTTTAGTCTGCCACTGTCTTAGGTGTTGAAGTAGTTGGTTGTAGATATGACATGATCATTTTATTTGTGGAGTAATCAAATGTTGTAAGTAACATGTTCTGATTCCCTGGCTTTTGTTTAAGAAATTGAGAGTAAATATCACTTTTGATCTCTTCATTCTTTTGTTTGATTAGTTTGTACCTTTTTTTATGTCTACGTCTTTTTCCTCCACTGTCTGTAACGAAGAAGCTTCCATGTTTTTCTGTCTTTCAATCATATGAGTATCATGTTCACCTGTTGTTTGATATTTCTATATATATGCAAGAGTTTCATTTATTATTTTTTATAACATCATCATTATTTACATCAAGCTCATTTTTATCTTCAACCTCAATAACGTTTTCTTTTTCTACAGTAGTGAGCTTAGGCCTTTTGTTGTAGATGAGCTTAAATTTAGTCTTTGTAGTAGTCTTTGTTGTGTAGGCTCCCTCATCTCTACCTCTTTTTGTAGAGGTTTCAGTCTTCTTTTCAACTACCATGGTTTGTGTTACATTCATATTTTCTGCTAGCTCTATATTGATGACTGCATCTATTAATGTGTTGTCTGATTTGCAAATTTTTCAATATCAGGCTTGGGTTCATGTATGAAAGGAGGTATTTTACATTTAACCCTTATACTGCTGAGAAGACCTTGAGGGTCATAATTCCAAGGGAATATTTTCTGAAATTTTAGCTCTAACAATCTTTTGGCTATCTCTTTATCAACTTCTTTGTTATTTACAATGAAAGGACCAATTTGGTTTTTCAATTTGAACTGGGTCTTCTTTTTGGAAACCATGAAGTTGATGGCATCAGAATTCAAAACCTGTCTTAAATATTCTAAAGCAACGACTCTGATAGTCAAATACTTGGGTAATTTGTAAGGTTAGAGATTAGATCCAAAAATTCTCAATTCTGTGTGCTTCTCATATAAAAACCAATCTCCCATTTTTCACAGTTCTACTAACTGCAAGATTTTCTTCATTTCTTCATTTATCCTAGGTTGATCTTCCTTGTATAGTAAACTCATTGGTAGTTGGAGAAACAGATCTGAAAAGTCTGTAAAATTGAACTCACTACTTTCTGTCCTCAATAAAGTGGTCTAGAAAACAATGGATAGAGGCTGGCCCTCTAAATCCATTTTTTGTAATGCCACTGGAAACTTGTAACATTGAAAATACAAGAACAAGTGAAATAAATATGATGAATATATGAACACCCCTTCAGTGGATAGTTTGGTCAATTGATAGTGGATACTATCAGCTATAAATCTGGCATAGTCAAATATTATTTTGGGAGGTTGACCAGGAGATAAAGTAGATAAAAAACAAAGGATGGATTCATCTTTGAATTCATCTGTGAAGTATCCTAGAATGAAGGAAAGCATTGATATCACATGTCTAGACCCTTCAAGAAATTTGGAAGTAGAGTAAGGAGGATTTAGCTTAGGAATATCCACATGACTAGGCATAAAATTCTGGAAAATCATAAACCTCTTAGGGAAATCTAATCCCAAATATAATTGAGTTAATGCTTCAATGGATAGGGGGACTGCCTTAGGGTCAAACTGTAGTTGCAACATTTCATTAATAGACTCTGCAGTGATAGAAAATAGAATCTCCCTATTAGCATTTACAATTTATCTTTGGTCTGGAACATAGTACTTTTGGCACAATCTTATCAGGTCTTGACCAGGGTGTGTTAATGGGACTACATATTTGGGTAAATTTGTTTCCTAAATAGGCATGTGATCTTTATCTAGGAATTTTACATAACACCAATTGTGAACCTCTAATAGGTTGAATTCTACCATAGGGTCTGCAATTTTATAATCCAAATCAATCAAGGGGATGATTTCTTCATTAGGTACTGGTGGCTGAAGGGGATTGACAGACACAGTGGTTTTTGCAGTGAGTGCAGGAGTGGATTTTATGGCTTTTGCTGCTTCAGACTTAGGAGGTTTGGATCCTCCAGGTTTAACAGGATTGGATCCTTGAGCTTTAGGTTTCATTTGTTTCTTGGTCATTTTTAAATAACTAAAACAAGATTAAGCAGTTTGCAATAGTTTAATTTCCTTAACAGAGGGTAATTGAGCAATATTATAGGAAAAAATGATGACAGTGGGTGCTTCAGTGCTCAATTAGGAATCTAGGATGGGTAAAACCAGGTTAAGACATAAAACAAGGGTTTTCTAAATGACTAGGACTGCAAAAGAGACTTTTTAGGTAATTTGTAGGTTTTAAAACCTTTTAGAGCCGTGGAATTGATCTTTCAGGGATTTTTAGCTCAAGAATTGGGTTTTAAAAGAGGCTTTTATGAATACAGTGAATTCTGGAGAAAATTTGTGAGTGTTTTCCTAAGTTTTTATCATTTTTGGGCAAATTAAACAAATAACTGCTTCTTTTTGAAGCTTAATTCATTCACAGAAGGCTTAAACTTTTGAGATTGCAAACTAGATTGGGAAAAATACTTTACCTGTAGGTATTTTGATAGTCGGAAGGGTTTCTGCAACTCGATGTAATTGAATTTGAGCTCTAGTTCAAATAACGGAATTAAAAAAGGTCTTTGCTGGTCTTCAAAATAGAATTCTATGGTGAAAATGGGCTTTTAGGCGTGAAATTTATAAAACGAGGTTTAAAACAGGGTTTTGGGAGCTTAAAAATGACTAAGTGGAGCTCTTTTAACAGTTGGATGCGAGAATGGCAGTGAAAATTAGTGTAATAAAGGTTTTAAACCTTCGTTATAAATATTCATTGATTTTAATAAATGCCAATCATATCAAAAGGTGGGACGATTTCTGTTTTTGAATGCGAAAACAGGGAATCGTTTTTGCATTGGTAATAGGTTGTAAGCTGATTTTCTCCAAATGAACGCGACGCAATGAAATTGCGACACGTCATGCGAAGAAGATTGACAAAAACTTTCCATTTCGCATAGATTTGGCATTTGGGCGAACGTTTAGTTTGCAAGCGCGAAACTCATCGTTAGGCGTTGGATCTGGAGGATTAGAGCGAACAGTGGAGATCAACTATAAAGTTGCGGTAAAAAGGTTGGGTAGGGCCTAGTTGACTTATGTGATGGCGCATGTAAAAAAGATTTATATATATGCATTTATAACCAAAGTTTGTATCAAAATAAAAAGTTTTTGTGTATAGATGGGGTCCATACATGATTTTCGAAAGGGGTTAAGTGGATATGCTATATATATAAATGGAGTTTATATAAATGGTTAAAAAAATGCGCGTGAGGCGGGATATGAAGTTAACTGGGGTTAAATGATACGAAACATAATGTTTAATATATCGGGCCTTTATATTTTATTTTTATTATATAGTTATAGACTGTGGAAATGTATATTCACTATAGGGGGCGGGATCTTTACATAATGTTAGTTTTATGCCAAAGGGCTTGTAATTGGGGCTTTTTATTTCCACATGTGTATAATTACTTTGACATAAAAGCTTATAATAGTGGGTTTAAAGGGTATTAATATAAAGGGAGTTATATTAATAGGAAAAGGACATTTTTAGGGATTTAATATATAAATTAGAAGTTAATATGACAAGGGATAATGTAATACATCAAAAATACACTAATATAACAAAGAAAATTGAAATCTTAAAGCAAGGCTTTATCATTCATAATGTCATGACTTTTACTTATGATATAATGTTTTTTGAGGGTTTTATGCTTTTATGAATGAAGGGAATTAGTCAAATGGGGAATTTCATATTTCATTAAGTAAGAAAAGTTCTTTACTTAAGTTTTTGAACTGTGATGAATGAAATGAAAGTTAAATAATGATAATTAGGGATTAATATAGAAATTCAACAGTTTCAACTAATCAGTCATTGAGCCTTGGGTCTGGTCCCAACAGAAGTCAGAGAAATGCTCTGAGCCTCTTTAACTGAAAGTCTAGAAAGCAGAATAACTATAAGGGAGAGGAAATCAGTGATTATTTTTCTGATGATGAATATTTACATGCTTTTCCCACTTCTTTCTACCTACCCAACTTTAATCTAACATTTTTTCCTTTCATTTTGCAGGTGCATTTGAGCTTGCTACCTTGAAACATTTTATTCTTTGAAAGCATAAAAACTATCTAAATCTACCTTATATCATCCAAGGGCTTAGATTAAACTGATGAGATCCTCTTTTATTCTCTACCTATCTACTGATTAGTCGGGATTAAGCTGTTTGATTAATCTTCATTCACTATTCTACAACAATAAAATTGAAATCATGACAAGTCAAGTTTGCATAGTTTAACTCATCATGGATTATGGCATTTATTGACACTTTGCCATAATCATCAGTGACAAAGTAAAAAGTAGTGGCATTTGAATTTGCAAACTTTCATGTTTTATTTCTTTTCTTTTGGGGTTTATATTTTTCTAAGTCCCTTGATCTTTCTTTTAGGACTTTTACCCTCTTTTTGATTTTCTATATTTTTTTTTAATTTTTTTACAAAATATAGGAAAACAAATTGTAGAAAGCAAGGTATGTACATATTTTACAATACTATCACAAGTCAATTCCAAATTATGTATCCTATACTTATAGGACCCTAACAGTGGCTTCACATGGGGATGGCATTTCCTAGTGAAATGTCAAGAACTCTAAGACTAGTAGCCTTCAATTTTGACCTTGATGATTTAGTAATTGTCTTCTATTTTCTGCAAAAAATAATATTTATGACATTTTACTTTTCAAAGCTTAGGGCCTTCACTCCGGGCTTCAACTTCGAAAATAAAATATCCAATCCAATCTAAAAACTTCAATGAATATTTACAATTATGTAAAAAGTAACTGGGACTAACTATTGGTTAACTCATAGGAATAGTAGTGTTTAAGAATCCTACCATTAACTGGTCCATCTTTAGTATCTTATCCATCCAAATATTTGATGAAGAAAGCATTGTTACCCCTATATCCATAAATGACATAAGGCCCTTTCGATAAAAAATCAAACTTTCCATGCTTCGCTTTTTCTTCTCTCCTGGAATCCCATTTTAACACTTTATCTCCAATGGTAAAGTCATCTTCTTTAATTCTTTTATCAAAAAATTTCTTGATTTTCTCTTGAATGAATTGAGATTTTTCATAGACTTCTTCCCATGTCTGTTGTAGATGAATAGTTTGATTTATCCTTCTTTGTATATCATTTAACTCTACTTGTGATTCCTGAATGATCTTCATTACTGGAACACCTAAAGATGATGGGAAAATTTCATCCATCCCATATACAATCTGGTAAGGAGATGTTCCAATTGACTTCTTGGTAGTAAGTCTATCTGCCCATAAGGCATAGACTAACTTTTTATTCCAAGTTTTCTTATTTTCTTCAAGTATTTTTTTGATGATATTCACAAGGCTTTTATTTGAAGATTCAGCTAGGCCATTACCTTGAGGGTAATAAGCAGTAGAGTGGCCTAGGGTAATATGGTACTTGTGGCAAAAGGCAATCATTTTCTTAGATTTAAATGCTTATACATTAGCAGTAATTATTTTATTTGGGCATCCAAATCTAGATAAAAGGTTGTTTTCTATGAAAGAGATAATGACTGAATCAGTGGCTTGTCTGGTAGGAATGGCTTCAATCCACTTAGTGAAATAATCTGTGGCAGTCAATATCCACTTGTATTGGCCAGAGGATGGAGGGTGAATTTCTCCAATGAAGTCTAAACCCCATTGTTGAAATGGCATCTCAGTAGAAATAGGTTTCAGGGGTAAAGGTAACAATTTCTTTTTTCCTTCAAAAATTTGGCATTTGTGACATGAAGTAACAAATTTCTTAACATCAGTAAATAAGGTAGGCCAGTAGAAACCAGCTCTAAGAATCTTATCTACTGTACTTTTCCAGTATAAGTGTCCTCCAAAATCACCTGCATGAAATTCTCCAAGAATTTTTTCAGCTTCTGATTTTAATAAACAGTTCATTAATATCCCACTTTGTTCTTTCCAATAAAGCACATTATTCATAATACAAAATCTAATTGCTTTAAGTTTAATAAAACTAGCTTTAGTCCTTGTTAATACAGGAGAAGCTTGTAAATGTGTAAGTACAAAGATAATATCTTAGTACCATGGTGAGTCTAGAAAGGCTTCACTGATCAATGGAGTCGCCATCTCTTCCTGGTTATGAACCTGAGCAATAAAATTTATATCTAAAGCATTACAATTGGATTCAGCCATCAGTCTGTCTAAACCTTGTCCTTTTATGAGTTTGGTTGGTTTAATCTCTATGTCATATTCAAGGATAGTGGCAATCCACTTTCCTCTTCTTCCATTTGGCCCATCCTATGTAAGAATATCTTTGACTGCAGAATTAGGGACATAGGCAATAATGTGGGAGTAAAGAATGTATACTCTGAAATATTTTATGGCTTTAACCAAGGCTAAATCTTGTTTTTAAATTATGTTATATTTCAAAGGTGCATCTCTAAGGGTTTTACTGAAAAATGCTATAGTTTGTTCAAAACCTTGGTCATTTTTCTGCAGTAGAACTGCAGCTATGGTATGTTCTGAGGCAAATGAAAAGATTATAAAATCTTTCTTGAAGTCTGGACTGATAAGGACTGGTTTTTTTGTTAAAGCACGTTTAATGGATTCAAATGGTTGTTTTATTTCAACTGTTCATTTTAAAACAGAGTCCTTTTTAAGCATGATATTCAGTTCTCTGATGATTTCTGCCAAGTTAGAAATAAATCTTCTTAAAAAAATAATTTTACCTAAAAATGCTTGTAACTCTTTGATATTTCTAGGTGGATGGATGTTTAGAATGACCTCTATTCTTGTAGGATCTATCCTAATACCTTCCTTTGAAATTATGTGTGCTATTAATTTTCCTTCCTCTAGTCCAAAAAGAGTTTTCTTAGAATTTAAAGATATACAAAATTTTCTACATTTAATAAAAACTTGTCTCAAATGATCCAAGTATTCATTATTTGACTTAGAAAAGACAGTAATATCATCTAAATAAATAACCTATAATTCATTTATTTCCTTAGCAAAGGCTATGTCCATAGCCCTTTGAAAAGTAGCTCCAACATTCATCAAACCAAAAGGAATTTTCACATACATGAAAGTGCCCCAATGAGTGGTAAAAGATGTTTTGGGTTCATCTTCCTTTTGGAAAAGTATCTGGTTATATCCTGAAAAACCATCCAACAAATATATCATGGAAGAACCAACTACCCTTTGTAAAATATGATCCATCTTGCGTAAAGGGTAATTATCCTTCAATGATACTTTATTGAGATTTCTAAAATCTACACATAATCTAATTTCACATGTTTTCTTCCTGGTAGGTACTAAGTTTGATACCCAATCAAAATATCTAATTGGTGCAATGATTTGGGAATCATACATGCGTTTAACCTCATTTTATATCAAATTTAATAAGACAGGATTAATCCTCCTCAATTTTTGTTTAAATGGTTTATGATTATCTTTTATAAGAATCTTGTGTTGAATTATGCTTGTATCATAGGCTTTTAGATCTTCATAACTCCATGCAAACACATCTTCATATTCCTTTAAAGTTCAATGTATTTTTCTTTTTCTTGAGGGGGTAAAGATTTTGATAATTTGATCATTTTTTGTTTCACTTCTGTCCCGATGTTAAGTTCTTCAATGTCAGACCTGACTGGTTCCATTTTTGGCTTTTTAGGCACATCATTGGAATGAAAAAGGTCTTCCAAAGGAGTTAAACTTTTAGGTAAAAAATTATCTTTTAAATATAACACGTCATTTTATTCTTTAGTAACTTCCTCTATATCTACCTTCTCTAAGTTATCTATGTCAGATTGAGTAAATACAATGGGTTTGTTAAATTTATGTACATCTATGTTATCTATTTCATAATTAAAATTTGAATCTATATTACAATTATGAAATTCTTCCTTATTATTCAGAAAATGGTAAATCTGTTCATCTTTAGAGAAAATTTTCCAGTATTTGACATTGTCAGGGACAATGGGTCTATATTTAACTTCAGCAATATACATATGTGTAGGTTGAAAAGGTAAGTTACATGTGCTAGGAAAGGTTGTTAGGTAATGAGCTTGAATGTTTTGTTTTCTAGGTATATTAGCAAACTTAAATTCAAATAAATCCTCACATAAATCAATTTTTGAATCTCTATATCTGGCTAATCTAGGATTATGAACATAATAGTCTCCATTTACTTGCTTGATGATCAATTCTAAATCTACCATAATTAAAATTATTTTACCTCCTAATTTTCTGATGATTTAGAGGCCTAAGATAAGTGCCTCATACTCTGCCATGTTATTAGTACATTTAAAGTTGAGTCTAAAGGCATGTCCTTCTGAATGACCTGTCTCAATGTTTGTGATCCATATTCCAGCTCCTGCTCCTGTTTTGTTCACTGAGCCATCAAAATCTAAGTGCCAAAGGGATTCATGAAAAATGTTTTCATTATTTGGTTTTGGCTTTATGTCAATCAGTTCTGTCTGGATTTCATTGTTATCAGAGTTACATGAAATGAAGGAATCAAGGTCATTTGGTGTTGAATAAATAGGGCAATTTATGGACCTTTCTGCACTGCTAACCATGAATTTCATTAAAGTTTCCCTATAAAGTTTCTTGGGCTGTCCAAATACTGATATAGTAGCATAGCTCATGTCTAATTATAGATATCCCTACAACGTTGCTCCCCATGAGCGAGAAAGAAGCATACCATACTCTGGTGGGATGTCAACTAATACAATATCCATAACCATGCTCTTACTAGGGTACTGAACCAAATTCACACATAAGTATTTGATCAATCCTATGCACTTGACTTTGCTAGAATCAAAAGAGAATAAGTCTTTATAAGGCCTGGTTATTTCTAGATTTAGAGTTTCCATAATAGCTTTTGGCATTAAATTTTGGCAAGCTCCTCAATCTAACATTGCATTGTGTAAAATCCGATTGTGAATAGTAAGATTAATATAGAAAGGAGGCACAGTTCCATCTGAATTCTTACCATTTACATCAGGGCCAAATATTAACTCTGGTTGATCGTCATTCAAATTAATGGCATTTTCACCATCATTCATATTCAAAGTTTCAATAATTGTTTATTTATATAAGTCATTCTTTACCAATTATGTTAAAGGAATTGGTATTTTTAACTTAGCTATTTCAGTTTGAATATTAAATGTTGGTTGAGACTTACTAATCTGAATTAGTTCATTTTTTGTGACAGTTATCCGAGTGGGTTTTTCATGAATTTTAGCAGATGTACTTTTATCTTGAGTTGTCCTTTTGTTTTCTGTCTGATTTTCTGGACTTTTGCTGTCTTTAGTTCTCTTTTTAGGGACAGATTCAGGGGCAGCAGAAGTTTTTTCAAATTTTGAACTTCTAGCAGAAGCTTTGGTATTAATATTTTTGGGATTTGCTGATTTATAATCAGCAGGATTCTTCTTAGGATCAAGAATTGCTAATTTTACTGAATTAGGGGCTTTGGTAGTGTTAGCCTTTTGGGCATTATGGGAGGATTGGGCCACTTCTTCAGTAATGTCAACAATTTTTGGACTTGGAAATTTTTTGGGACTGGGAGGATTGGAATTTTTCTTGTTTTCCCTTGGGAGAATTTGCAAATTTTTTGTTTTTGGTGCTTCTACATTCTTTTTAGTTTGATTTTGAGAAATGTTTTTTGTATAAGTTTCATTGTATTTTCTGTTTCTAAGGTTATAGTGACTGTTAATTTCATTAATAGCGAGGTCATAACCTTGTTTTAAATCAAAGGATTCACTAGATTCTATTTTGAGTTGTTGAAGCTCAAAAAGTTCTTGATCCTCCTGAGTGAGGAAAATAGTGTTGTATTCATCTATCCCCATTATTAGATTGATGTTATCCTCATCTTCATAATTATTATGAGAACTCTCAGCATAGTTCTCTTGAAATGGGAGCCTAATGTTTTGATCTGGAGCAGCTTCTTTAGCTTTTCCAGGGTTATTAGTTTTTCTGAAGTTGGGATTTCTGATTCGTGGTTGGTTATCCCATTGTGGTTTTCTCTCAATATTTTCTAATCTATCAACCACCCTTTCTATAGTTTTAGCAAATAAATCTAGTTTAGCATCTGAATTTGATGTTTCTTATTTTATTGTGACTCTCCTTTCATTCCTAAGTCTATATTTTTTAGCTAGAATATTAATTTCTACACTAACAACATCTAATTGCATCTGTTCTAATGTTTCAGCATCTCTTTTTCTTAGTTGATAAGCCATATCTAGATCAAATCCATCAGGGAATTTAAGAAGAACAGAGTAGGGTGTGGGTTTAAGATCTACAAGAATGGCATTATAAATACTGTTATACCTAGTGCAGTAATCTTGTACAGACTTATTAGGGGATATTTTTAAAGCATCAAACTCAGACAAAATTTGTAGGGGGGTTCTTTTTCTTTTCACATTTATTTAAAAATTCTCTATGAAATGAAGCTAAATTAGCTATACTACTAGCAGCTAAAATTTTAAACCATTTCTTAACCTCTCCTGTTAAAATTTGAGCAAACAATCTCATATGGACGTCTGACTCATCAATTTCATAGATTTCACAGTAGTCTGTCATTTCTGTGACATGTTGTTGAGCAGTGTATTGTGACAGGCATCGAATAGTGGTATATTTTTATGGTAATATTGGGGAATATCATGGAGGTTTTGAGGTAAGACAAGGGGAGGATACCTAGCAGCCATGGCTTGAAGTTTTGTTGGATTGGGAGGTATAAAAGAAATGAAGAGCTTGGAAATGAGGGGCTGATGTGCTAAAAGTTGTACTTGAAGAGCTTGGAAAAGAGGTTGGTATATATATGGAACTACCTGGAAATAAAGTTGTGGTGCTTATAAAACTAGTGGATGCAGTGGATTGAGTGGATTAGGGGAATAATATCCTAGGCTTCAAAGGAAACTTAGGACTAAATTTTTTTGTGGATGACCTTGTAGTGGAATCTAAAAATGAGGAGATAGCATACAGAGTTGAATCTGCTACTGGAATTATTGTTCTGTTCAATTGAGAAATTGGAGGCTTAATGTAGGATAATAAATGGGCTAATTTAATAGCTTCATCAATATCTTTAATCAGTTTAACATTTCTCCTTTCTACTTTACTTTGAGATTCAGATTTATCTGATTTTATTTTTTCTGAAATAATATTATGTTTTGCTTTAAAAAATGACGTAAAAACAGGATCCATTATAGCATCTTTTAAATCAGTTTCGGATTTGTTTTTAAACAATGATTGTTCAAACTTGAAATCAAAATCAATATCAGTTAAGGTCACTAATTCTTTGGGTAAAGAATTAGCTTTTCTCAATGGTATTTCAGTTTCTAAATTGACAATTAGTTTTTTCTTTTTTCCAATCAGTTCTTGGTTATCTACTATAACTGAAAGCTTAGGATCCGAATTAGACCTGGTATAGTAGGTTTTCCTAGAAGCCAGAATGACTATTTATGAATACCCACAACCCTTAAAAATAATCTTAAAGTAAAAAGATAAATGGAAGATCTTCCTTTAAGACTAAATTTACAAATGGAGATTGGTTAGTTCCCCAGTATGGTCGCCATTATGTTATCACCCTAGTAATTTCTCAAAGTTGTGGGCTTTGGATTTTTAGTTTAAGAAAACTGGCGGTAACCACAAACCTACTTTAAATCCTAGGATCTAGAATTACTAGAATTCAGAGAGAGCCCCTCTCTGAATTCTAGGAAGTCTAGATCCCAGGATTTAAAGTAGGTTTGTGGTTACCCCTAGTTTTCTTAAACTAAAAATCAAAAGCCCACAACTTTGAGAAATTACTAGGGTGATAAAAACTAATATGGTAGTGATGCTGGAGGTTGCTTATGACGATTGCTGGCACCCTTAGGGGCATTTTTTCTTTGACGATAGGTCGAATGTGGTACCCATATGCGTAAACTTCGTATGGAATGTAGCTATGCAATGTATGCATAGGTGCTGGCTAGGAACTTCCCATGTAAGAATTGTTGACAGAGACATTTAAGGAGGCACGGGTCTGCGACGGATCTGATCAAAGTGCAATGGTTGTAAGGTACGATACCATCTTGACATGAAATCTTTTGTCATAGTCAAATGTCAGGAGGATCGATGACATCTGTGCTCAATGATGTCTCCCACAGTGCCACCCAAGGATGCCCCTTTGCATGGGTAGGGGTGATCCAAGGTACCACTTCCTTTTTATAAAAGAGGTGTCGAGGTCGACAAAAAGGAAGCCTCAACCGAACGAGGGGTCACCAATATGAGGGATCTGGGACTGGGATGTGGTGGGTTTAACATAGGAATGTTGGTGAGAGGTGACTGAAAATTGATGATGGGGATTCAGTGGCCCGAGGTCGGAGTATACTTAAGCAGCTTGGAGGTAGTCATAGTTATTTCTGAAGGAAAAATCCCTGGAGTTGGTAGGACTTCCATGGCGGGTGTAAACCGGCTATGAATGTCATGATGGTGCGTGCGTGGGGGTGAAATTCTTCAAAAAAGGGAGTTTCGGGGCTGCTGCCATGGGATAAAAAATGAAATGCGAGGGTGAGGGGGCGAAGTGAACCATTTTCAGTCTTTGTACACTTACCAAAAAGAATAAAAATAATGGGGTTTGGTTTGTAAAAAACACAGAGACGAGAACCCAAAAACATGAAAAATGTTCATTTACTGATGTTGTGAGGAAGGTGTTTTGTTGAGGGTGGGGTTCCCATTGGTTGGTCTGATGTGCAGGGTTGATGAAGCGGATGAAAAAGTGTCATAGATGGGATTATGCTAGTGGAGCTATGGTGAGCCAAAAGCGATGCACGGTGGTGCACGTTTTATCTTCTTGTACAACCTGGTTGTCCGGGAAGGGGATTTCATTTTGCATGGTAAACTTGACCATATGCATGCTGAATGGATGGGCATGAGTTGCTTCCCAGACTGAAGTGGTATGACCATGGCGTCAATGTTGTTGTGATATATGGTCTATTTTGGGCAATGAATGCCATGGAGGGGAGGATTTACCGACCAACGCGGATGTTTATCATGTGCAGGGTGAGGTGATGATAAACACGGTCGGATATGAGGACCTTATGGTTTATTTCTGATGGAGAAATGATGTCAGGATATGCAAATTTTTCTGGGACTCTATCATGCTGAGGGTAGATTGATACCTACTATGAAATTTTCAGTATATGGTGTTGTGAATGGTTTGCGGGTTTTTCCTGCAAAAAAAAAACTACCTCAAGTGAAAGCATCTTATTTTCATCAAATATTGTTGAAAGGAATGAGTTTTAAAAAGGAAGATGAGAGAGGGCATACCTGCCGGCGCTGAAAATTTATTTTTTCTGGAAAGAGAATGTGTGGCATTGATTCCTCTCATTATGCAGTACTAATGATGGTACAACTTAAGGTTCACAAAATGAACCTTTATATCTCCTGCTATGGCCCTCCGAATTTTTTGAAAAGGGCGTTAAATAGATGAATATGGCCCAAGTTCAATTGATTTGTACCTGTTGAGGTTTAAGAGGTCAGAGGTGTTTGTGTAGCATTCCTTGTTGTTGCAGTCAGCCCGTGTACCAGCGACTAGTGATACTATGATGAGGTAACTTCTATGACGTCCTGCACTTTAATTTTTATAGTTTGATGGTGTCGGGGTCTGTACAAATTAGGTTTGTACAGACTCTGGGTGACCTTTTCCCTAGATTGCGCAAGCAATTTGGGCAAAAGTGTGTCTTCATTGCGCGCAATTTTGAGGGACAGGCATGTGAGGGTGCTCTATTCCAAAATTTTAACACGCCTTAGGCACGCCTATGAAAAATATAGGCACACACTAAGCGTGCCTGTCTGAGGGATAGGCATGCAAAGGCCGAGGTGACCAAAATTTTGGTTTTTTTGTCTGTTTTTTGGGTTTTCTCTGTACTAATGTGTACATACGTTGATGATAGGTTATTGTGGAGGGAGCAGGACTGGCTTGAGATCCAGACTGCTCTAGCTGCTGATGCTGGGGCGCGACGTTAGTTGGACACATGGGGCATTCTAAAGTTTGCTGAAAATGAGTTTCTTTGGTCGCATGACTGATTACTGCGCTACATTATGCAACACTAGTGTAAGAGGCGCAACATGTTTGTGTTGGAGGGGACAAACTTGGTGATCCGTCTCAATAGAGACATCTAATTTGTGATCGGGTTAGTACCTCAGGGTGAGGCACTGAAGTACCCACTCCCCTCTAGGAGAGTGAACCTGGATAGATTCCAAAGGCATCATTATGATGGGGCGCCTCTTACCGAGGGATGTATCAACATTGCATCAGTTACAGATGTGGTAGAGCATTGTGCTCTATCAGTGATCGTACAACTGGCAGGGTCGTTTGCTCTGGATTGGGCGTTTGGCCTGGAGGTTGGATTTTTGCGTTGGTTGAGGTCTGGCCATTTTTTTGACTTCGCCCACTTTTTCTTTGATGGAATGATGTTGTAGTTGAACAAGGTCCAACATGGATCAAATTCATTTTTGTATGCCAACATCTTGTGTAGCATCATGTACGAGAGGGTGGTGCTACTGAGGCCGGTGGTGGCGATGCCTATTGGGGGGCCACGGGAGCCACGTATGAGGAGGTGGGCTCCAGTGATGCCACAGGGTGGTGGTGGCATGGTGGGGTGTTACTGAAATTCCATGATAGATTCCTGGTTCGAGGCTAACCCACAGATGTTCTTACCATACCCGTATGCAAGAATGGACTTCCAGGGTGACCTAGACATGGGTCTCCCTTTTGGTTATGTTTGGGGATCTGTAGGTATGTGTTATATATTTTTTATCCATTTTTTTGAGTACATATGTACTTATGTGTTTCGCTAGTGACACTGACATTGTTTTTGTTACTCGTGCAGATATTGGCGAGGTGGGTCGCCCCATGGCCCAACTGGTGGGTCACGATCCTCCATGATGACCTTGGGGTGGTTAGGGAGGAGGTGATGTAGGTGGACCATGGGGTGGTGTTGGTGGACCCGACAGAGATGGTGTTGGATCCTTAGGTGATGGTAGCAGCTCAATTGCTGCAGAGGTTGTGACCGAGCGAGCTCGTGCTCATGCGGCAGAGGCACGCATTGTGGTACTAACAGCTTAGGTGACTGGTCTTGAGGACTTCCTGGGTCGAGTGGACTGCTTGACCCAGGGTATGCCTGCTCAAGGTTTCATGGATGACTTCGAGGAGGTCTGGTTAGAGATAGTGATGGCCCACGAGAGGGATTATCAGCCCACTCTACCTTGGGTGGCGATCGCAGTTGCGACAACAGCTCCGGTGGTGGTACTGGGAGCAGTGGTGGGTCCAGGTGCTCCTCTTGAGGGGGCACCCCCATAGAGCAATTTTGTACATAGGGAAAGCACCAATTATGAGGATGCTTCCCTTATTTTTGATGACTTTTGTATCTTTGGGATGGCTATTGGGCCAACAACACTATTTTTTTGTACTCAGATATACATATTTTGATATATATATATATATATATATATGAGAGATATTTTTTGCGGCTCTACATGATGTATCACCTATTTCGGTTTATGTATTTTGTTATGCTGATGGATATCTATATTTTTGGTTTTATATATGATGGTTTATTCGAGATGCATTCCAATTTAGGATATGGTGAGCTATGCGATCAGCTGTTTGGTTTTGACTCCTTGGTACATGTGAAAATGTGATATAGTCAAATTTTCTACTTAATCTTTTAGCACGCAAATATTTTCTAAACAGATGTGTATCTTTTGTCTCAAATGTTTGGTTTAGCTGTGATACTACTAACTGGGAATTGAGGTAGATATGCATATGGTGAATTCTCTGATGGAGGGCATCGCACATAAGTCCGATGATGGCGTCATATTCTACCTTATTATTTGTTTCTGAGCCGATACACACATCGTTTGAACACAGAGGTGATTGGTCAAGCTGGTAAATGACCTAGGCAGCCATGGATAAATTTTGAGACCATCTTGATGCTCCATCAGCAAATCCGAAATAGGGTTCGTTTTGGTGATCCATGGTGATACTTAAGCACTTTTAAATAAATCTTTGGGTTAAAAAAAAAATTGAGTGGTTGGGTTTTTGTGTACTCTCACTCTAGGGGAAGCATCGTCAGGGCCCTTATGGGTAGAATTTATTGAGGTAAAGGCCGTTAACCGGGTTAGTGAGGCATGCCTCATCTGGTTCCATCAAGATGTATGCCACCTGTTGGAGGAAATGTTTAATGATGTAGGGTCCTTTCCACAATGTTTCGAACTTTCCCAGTCATAAGGCCTCTTTTTCAACATCATAGCAGAGGACTAATTCTCCCTTGGTAAATGAGTGAGGGGTGATGTGGCGGTCGAATGATTCCTTTACCATTTTCTTGTGGGCCTCGTTGTGTTGCAGCAATTGTCATCGATTTTTGTCAACAAGCTCTAGTTGTACTAGGCACTGCTCGAGGGGCTGGGTGTCATTGAGGAGTTTGATGGCGGCATGCAAATTTGGGATCTCGCAGAAATAAATGCAAAAACGCAAGGTACCTTGGTTTTTTGCGATAGGAATTATATGGAAATCCTAGGACAAGGATACAGGAGTAATCCTATCACCAATATGTGTTGATACAAATCGTATATGATGGATTGTGTCATCGGCATTTGGTGGGGGAAAAATCTCTGTAATGGGATTATGTATGAGCGCAATTTTGGGTTCCAAGCTATGATGGTCGATTTCCGATAGGTGGAAATCATACCTGCCATAGAGGTGCCTAAATGTTTCCATTAGCGGGCATGACTCTGGTGTGTTATTTTGGCCGGTGTAAATAGTGCATGGTATCACTGAGCCAATGGAGTAGATAGTGTGGGATTATATGCTACTCATTGTTCCTAATGTGGATGCTTGGAAAGGGTTAGTCGTAGAAGAGATTGTCTTCTATTTCCATTACTGTGTTGTTGGCTTAGATGTGTCTACCTCTTTGGTGGAGTGTAGACTCAATGTAGATCTTGCCTCTCTCAAATTGGGGAGATGTACACACTTAAACATATGATGAAAGTGCGAACAAACATGGCAATAAGTGCGTGTGATCTTCTCTTGGTTTGAGAGAAGCTTTTGAGGGAGAGAAGAGACTATTTGGAGACTGTTTTCCAGAGGCTTTAGTTCTCTGCATTGGTTGACTCTGTGATTGTTCAGATCACATAGGCTGCATGTTATCCTAGGCTTGGCTGAGGTTACACTTTGTTGGTGTGTTGTCTTATCTTGCTTGATACACAACTATGGGGGTAGGGACATTGACCCGGCGATGTACTTTTTATGCCATTCCCAGAGTTCGTCCTGTCTCTTCTCTATGGAATTAATCATGTCGATGGTGGGAAGAATTTGCAAGGTATAATTACAATGTCACTTTAATTATTACCCTGACATATCAGGAAAAATATCCTTGATATGAAGGTTTCTTTGAGTTCAGTTTGAGGTCTGATGGGGATCCAGCGCCGGAAGACTGCTAAATCAGGGTAATGGATGACTCCATGGTCTTTATTTTTTCATAACATACATGTTGGTCGTCCTTGTGAAGAGTGTTTGGGGGTAACTAGGGGTCCCCTGGTGGGCCTATCTTCAGCTGTCAAAAACATGATGGATGCGCTCATCTCATCTGCTTGGGTCATGGAGCTTCCTGTGGACTCGGAATCCATGTCATCTTCTTGGGAAAGGCAGACTATGGCTAATCGAAGGCTAGCAAGGGCTAGCTGGAATCGAGGTATGTAGTGACAATTCTCCAAAAGGTGATTGTCGGTGCATAATGGGCATGTGAATTTCGCTGCCCGTAATCCAATGTAGTAAACCCTTTCGATTGGATACCATCTATGGATGAGCTCCAGGGCCACGCACTCTTCGAGGAAGTGACCATGTTCATCACATAGCATACAACGTATAATGGGCATAACTGAGGGTCTTTATACAACCCTACGTTCCTCTTGTAAGTATAGGATGTTGCGAGGCTCATCGCCGACAGATTGGATGGAGGTATCCTCTTGATAAGATTGCTTGACCGCATGTAAGGCATCCCTACATTGTGGTATCTCTAGAAAATGGTAGGTATAGTGCCCACAATTGCTACAGAGAGCGCATGCATGATTGGTCTGTAGCACTTTCCCTTTTCCTTTGGTGGTATGTTCATTTTTACGGGAACGCAACATCGAGATGTTTGTTTTGGAGCCAAAGAGTGGTTTTAATTCATCCATATCTGGACATATATGGGTAGGATGGCCTATTATGTCGCATATGGCACAGACTGGTGATTCTCGTTGAATGGCGGGGATCACCATATTATTTCCTCTCTTCTCAGTTTTCTTGGCCATGATCACTGGTTTCATAGTGGGAGCTTCCTTTGCGGGGATGGTCTCGACCGTTTCTTGGATGGGTGGGGGCTCCTCGGGACTGAGGGGATTCAACCCTATGGCAGTAACATGGGTGGGTCCTGTCGCAGAAGGAGGAATAAGGTACCAAAATGGGAATGCCAACGATATGTTGGGTAATACCAGTGTTTCCAAAACATGCTTAGAGACGAAGCCAACTGGGGGGTAGAGGAAAGGCGTTTGGGAGGTGGCATAGGCTAGACAGGCTTCCGTGGCCGATGCTTCAGTCTCATTGCTGCATGAGTCCATGTCCTGACTAGCCTCAGTGCTTGATGTCGAAATCATGCATACTAGGGCCCTTGTGACATCGAGTGATGCCTCAAGGATAATGGGAGGATCTCCTGGAAATGACCCTAGAACGGACGATGGTTTGAATTGGCCAGGGCCATATTCTTGGTATCGTGAAAAACCATCTGAGGTTGTATCTACATAGGGTAGAATTACATCCGTTTTGGCTAGAGGGCGCTTCTCACTGTGTGTCAACTGGTCTACAATAATGATGCGGTCCTCGTGGGGGAACATCATAATGTGGAAGACAGAGGAGGCTATGGTGGACATGGCGTACATATAACTCCGTTCGAGGAGTATATTGTAATACAAGTGAGTGTCCAAGACTTTAATGTCTATGTGGACCGTCTTTCGGGCTAAACAGATCGGGAAATTTTGGTAGAGGTCGAAGAGGGTCGAGGGATGATCGTCGTATGCTTGAATCATTATGACTGAGGGTTTTAGTTTGAGAGAACCTAACTTCTACCAAAATTTTTTTGACATGATGCATGTCGATGCACCCTTGTCTATGACACATTGGTGAATAGTGATATTCTGGACCGACAGTGGTATTTGGGAGGCGACCATGGAAGGAAGCCGGGGGTGGCTTTGTCAAAGTCAAAAACCATCAAGCACGTATCGGCCGTGTCGATAGTGCCTAACGCAGAAATTAGGGATTTCCGTTGTTTCGGGCATGACTGCAATACTTCCAAAGATAACATAACAGTGGGATATTGAGATAAATCCTCCATGATGCTATAATTATGGGTCGCTTTGGAGTATTTTTCTGCTCGCCTATTGGGTCCCTTTTCCATCTTTGGCAATGGTTCTATAGTAATCTTTGAAATGGTCAAAGGTGCAATCGGTGCACTAGTACTAGCCCCTAACGTAGTGGTGTCTGGTGAGGTGTCGTAGTTGTGATTCCATGTTTGGAAAAACATCTCTTGTCATGTCATGTAGATTTCATGGCTACTTTTTGCAGAGTCTTTTGGGTTTTGCTGTTGAGTACTAACCGTCCCTTGGTGGGGGAAAGGCTCTTGCATCACACCCGTTTGCTGGGAAGATCCTCCTTGTCCTTGGTTACTTTGTAGTTTTTTTAGCTCTAGGAGATCAGGAAAGTGGTGAGTATAGTGCCTGTACTCTCCACATATTGAACAAGAAGGGTTTGTTCGAAGAGGTCACCTTTTTCTCTGTCGTTGGGCATTGCTTGGCTCCTAGTTCTAATTTCAGTTGGAGTTACCTCTAGCAGGTGCTGCTGGTTGCTTCCCTCCTGTCTAGGGTTCCCTTTTGGCTTGTTTTTGTATTTTTTCTTCACCATGTTAGGAGGGTAGTTCTCCTGGTTATACTAGTGTGGTTGGTTTTGGGACGGCTACACAAAGTTCACCTGTGTGTTGGTTTGCATAGGTGGGTCGTGTGGTGGGGACTAAGCATAATGTTGTCCCAGGTTTTCACCTGGCCATTGGAGGAGAGCTCTTCCATCAATGTTTCTTTCTGCGTATTGGGTCCCCTCAGCCGGAGGATAAGGTCCTCCCTAGAGATACGCTTGCGCCCTATTAGTAAAATTTTTCTGAGGCATATTATTACTTTGAAATTTGGGTTGAGACATGTTCTGAGTAGAACTATATGTGTAACCAAGATTTTTACTACTGCTGCCTAAGTAACCTTGGCTCATTGAACCAATTAGCCCGTCTGTGAAGTTCGATGCGCCTAGAAATTCTTGATAAGTTTGCAGGCGCGGGGCATTAGGCGGGATGTTGTAAATGTATCATTACTATGTATAAATTAGTTCAAGCTTCTAGGTTTTACTGATTGCATCCTCTTCGTATGTGGGGTTTTGTTGCACCACATCCTTTGAAATCTCATTGTCATAGTTTTCAAGAATAAATCTAAGAGGACCCGATCTTCAAGTTTAGCTTTACATAAACTGCGACGCTACCTCCATTCATGAAGATGGTCCGAGATATGGATGGCGAGAGTTTGTCTACAATGAGTCAATTACTCCATTCCCAAATCGTGGTGAATGGGTAACTAAAAATATGTGAGGAACGCAGTAGCAAGGGCGCTAAATGTTCCATGTGAAGCAGGAGGTTGCTCCACGTACCACTTCATGACTACTCCTGTAAGAGTGCATTGAAATAGCCTCAATCGAATAGTGTCATTGATGATACTATTCGATGAGCACCACAGGTGAAAGATCATTACATGATTACCTAGGTCTTCTGCTTTCTTGCCTTCAAATTTTGGTATATCCAAAGGGAGCTTTGTGGGAATGGGAGGCCATGTAGGATCATGTGCGATGGGGTCATTCGTAAGCTTGGTTAAATTGGGTAGATTCAACGAAGCTAAGAAAGGTGACTGGGAGGTTGATGCCATTGAAATGTGTGAAGACACAAATTTCTTGTTAGAAAGGGGGTTAGTCTATGACTTACCCTGCTGTGTATTCAGCTAGCTTCCCAAATGGGATGTACTCCTCTGCCCCCTAAGGATCAAGGGAGGAGTGGTGTGTGGTGTGGTGTTGGGATATCAACTAGGGTTCCAAAATATGGCTACTCCAATGAAGGATGAACCAATGACGGTGGTAGTGTTCTGTCTTTGACGCCTAAATGGCGGAAGACCTGGAACCCCTCCCGGTAATGGGGGGAGGTCCAAAAGACACCTGGATCGACGAGGCTTTGCTGGGACCATTAGGGTGTCACTAAGTTAGGTTTTGGAAAAAATTGAGTGGATAGAGTCTATGATGAAAGAAACATTATGGCCACATACAAAAAGCAAAGTGAAAATAAAATAAATTTTCCCTTTAAATTAATCTATGTGATCAATCAAGCAAAAAAGTCGTTTTTTTTTGTTTGCATATGATACTCAAAATCCTAGAAGACCTGTTCCATCCTCACACACTCAAAAGTAACTGGGCCTTGAGAAGATTTATTACAAATTTTGGAACAACACCCCGTAAGAGTTGGCGACACCCCTAGTCAGCTGAAGAGAATCCACCAAGGTAAGGGTAGAGGTAGCCCCAACTGATACCGCACACACTACGCCTAAGCCTAACCCCCTCTGAATCAGGTCTCTGTCACGCTCAAGTTTTCTTTGCCATGGGATGATAGGTGGATTTGAAGCTCCCTAAATACATAAATTATATGTTTCAATATGAATTATGATCAAGGTAGCTTATTGGATTCCTACCCCCTTGATCCTAACTTAAACTATAAATTCTTTTCTGGCCCCTGTGGGGAGAATTTAGTGAGTTTGGTTAAGTTAGTTTTAGGTGTCTTTTCTTTTCTTAGTGGGTGAGTGTGTGTGAGCATAAGGTGAAAAAGCACATTGTTTGAACGTGTGGATATCGTTGATCCTTTACAAAATCCCCTATTTAAACCATGTTATATTTTCCTTGGCTCAAATGGAAAACATGTGCGGGTAATGGGCCGCTTTCAAATTTTCCTAGTTAATCTATGTGACAAACTATAGGGAGATGGCGAATTGTGAATATTTAGTGTTCATATACTTACCTAGGATCACTGGAGGGTGAAAAGGTAGCAGAGATTAATTTCTCTTCTATAGACAATTCGATCTTAGTCTCGCAATTCCTAATGCAAAAATTGAACTAAACTAAACAATTTTTACACTATAAGAAAAAAAAAATAGCTATGCATGCATGGTCTTAGGCCACTAACTTGGACTAGTTATCTAAGTGTGAATACCAAAAATTTTCAAAACATAAATTGTTCGAAACACAAGTTAATTTTCCCCCTACTTAAACTATGTGAAATTTTGCAAAAATCAACTTGAATCGAGAACTGACTCTAAGCCTACAGAAAGCAACTAAAAAGTGAGTTCTAACAAGCTGTGGGGTATCACAACAAGTGCTGGAAGATGCATTAGGGGCTTCCAAGCACCTTACAAGTAGAAAAAGATATAATATTGGGAGAAATTTCTCATTCTGTGAATTGCACGCAAAAGGTCGTGATAGGTGCACTTTCCTGTGCGCGAGTCAACACTGAACGCACGCCTTGCGCGTCTGTGATGAAAAAACATGTGCAAATTCCTACAAGTAAAAAAAAAAAAAAATAGGAGCTACTCTTCTTCAGTCTGTCACTTAAAGTGAATCTAGGGACTGCAAGATAGATCAGATGACTATCATCTCCACTCCCCATCATAGACAAAGGTCTCCTGCAAAAGAAGGACAACCACATAAACTTGGTAAAATGTTAGTGGAGTCGCCAATCATGTTGTGGTGGATTTGGTACATGGATGTAAGAACTCACACTAATTTAAGGGGTGTGGTTCAACCCCTTAACTATAGGTAACAAGCAGAAAGTGGTGGAGTTCAAAAGCATACAATCTAGAGGAAAAATCATGCAAATGTATACTCAAATTAAACTAAAACTAAAACACAAACATACATAAGCTATTGAAGAGAGTCAAACAATAATAATGTAAACGGTGGCTCTAGGTCCCTTCTTATTAAATGTTTGATATGAAGAAGAAATTTTACCCACTTGCCAAAGGGCCCCTAGATAATGGTTCTAGGTTTTGATGCAAGGATGTTGTTTTCCAAGCTTGCCCTGGTGCAAGCTCCCTCTCTCTCTGCTATGATGGACTAAGATTGTTGGATGGCCAACGATCGAGTCCCCTCTATCTCTAGCTCCAGGTCACACGTTGCTGGTATTGCTTGGGCAATTTTGGCTAGCATAACAATGTGATCACCCATTATTCATCTCATGGTGGCTTTATATAGGGGATTTCAAATCCTCCTTCCCTCCCTTGGTACATCGTGGATGGTGACCCAAGGGAGAGGTATGATTCCATTGTGTGCTCCAAATATTCCATTGTGTGCTCACATAGTGTCTAAGTAGGCGCTGGTGGTTGTCCTTAGGTAGCTTCATGTAAGGAGTAACTTGTCCTTTGCTTTGTGTGGCCCCAGAAAGAAACATTTTTCCACTTTCAGGAATGTGCGCTTATCGGGAAAGAAAGCACGTAGAAGGCGCTCTTCTCGAAGTATAATGCGCACAATCAACATTTAAGACTAATTCAAATTTGATTGTCTCAAAAACTTAGAGATTTTTAAATACTTTCTTGATTCCATAATGTCTTCCTACCCTATAATTCCTTTGGCTTGAGATTAATTAATGTCATCTTCTGCTGTACGATTTTCCAGTGTTAACGGTGCCCTTTATTGGAAAGATCCAGGAGGTGTTCTTTTGAATTGTTTGGTTGAAGACGAAGCTAAGCACGTAATGGATGAATTTCATAGGGGAGATTGTGGAGGTCATTTTTTTTGGAAAACAACAGCTAACAAAGTGTTGAGAGCTGGGTATTATTGGCCATCTTTATTTTCTGATTTGTACGAAAAAGTCACAAATTATCATGAATGTCAGGTTTTTCAATGAAAAAGGAAGCTCCTTCCTCTTCCATTGAAGCCTATTTTAGTAAATGCTCATTTTCAACAGTGGGGACTTGATGTTATTTGGGAAATTCATCCCACATCATTGACACAGCACAGATGGATCCTAATAGCCACCAACTACTTCATTAAGTGGATCGAGGCTATTCTTACAAGGCAAGCTACGGACACGGTAATCATTCGCTTTTTAGAATCCAATATTTTATCTCGTTTCAGTTTTCCTCACAAGATTAATGCTACAACATTTAATTCAAAGAGGATGATTGAGTTTTGTCATAAGTATAATATCATATTGGGCCATTCCACAGCATATTATCCACTGGGCAATGGACTAGCTGAGTCCTCTAATAAATCTTTGGTTAATATCATTAAGAAAATTTTGGAGGAGAACAAGAAAATTTGGCATAGGAAGATTACCAATGCTTTATGGGCAGATCAAGTGAGCACCAAGAAATATATAGGTATGTTACCTTTTGAATTGTTTTATGGTACAGATACAATGTTTCCTACATCACTTGCAGTGCCGATTATGAGGTTATTGTAGGAAGAAAATAGTGAGGAAGATGATATGCAATGCTGAATCAATCAAAGGATCCATCTTCAACAAACAAGGGAGGAATTTTCTCAGACTTCTTCTAAACTTCAGGAGAGAATTAAGAAGATTTATGATCAGAAAACCAAAGTAGATAAATTTCAACTGGAGGATGTAGTTCTCAGATGGGATGCACGAAATGAAGATAAAGGTAAGCATGGGAAGTTTGAAAATATTTGGAAGGGACCCTACAAGATCTTGGCTTATCGAGGACAGAATGTATATTTTCTAAAAGAAATGAATGGAGAGGAATGTTCAGGAGGACCAGTCAATGTTAGGCTCCTAAAACCTTATTATTTCTGATACAACTTCTGAGAGAATGTTTCACTCTCATTGTAAATACAAGTTTATAATTTTTTCAAGGTTTGAGGGAAAAGGTCATCTAAGCTTGGGGCCCAAAGTGAAGGCTAAAAAGATTGTTTATTTTCTTTTTTTTTCAAATTTTTGAGTCAATCTTGTTAGTGTCAGAGTTATTTTTGAGTGAGTTCTGGTTTTTGAGTTAATTTAATAAATCTGCAGTTTTTTGGATTGTTTGATCGTATTTACCCAATGCTTAGGCACTTGGTATACGGTGTTCTTGACACCTCCAAGGAGTTGCCATCCCCAATAAGGCCAATGTTAGTGTCAGATTTTGCATACTTCCACTAGGGATCAAAACACATGTGCATGTGCATATTAGGTGTCTCATACTGAATAAATTTTTCATGATTCCATTAGGTCATGAATTAAAAATTGTTCTGCTAGTGGTTTTCCTTGTCAATAAACTCCACTCTCTCCAAGATTCATATTTTTGACTTATTCCCATGTACCCTTGAGCATAATAGCACTTATGGAAATGCTCTTTTCACTTGAAAGTTTTTAAGTCAAAATCTCATTCAAAGTCAGGACAAAAAGCAGTCCCATTAGGTCATTAGGGTTTTGAATTTTTCAAGGTCATTCCTTAATTCTGATGAGTTCAACATATATATGAGAGGGATTGATTATGATCATCATGATGTATTCATTATGTTTTAATTATTGTATTTTCAGTTTTAGGACTTTTTATCAAAATGTCATTTTGATAAAAAGTCACCTATGTAATTTATTTAAATTTCTCCAATTGTAATTTTATGTTATAATATGTAATAAATGTAATCTAAAGCTTTCAAAGCCATTATTTCAAGCCTTAGTGAACAAATGAAAAATCCAAATCCATGACTTCAGTAACCTGCAATGTGAAAAGTGTCAAAGAGTATCGGTGATAAAAGGAAAAAGACATCAAACATTAGAATGTGGGTTTTTCAAGTTAAATCAAATCCACATGCCTATAAAGCCTATAAAACATTTCAAAAGAGCCATGTTCACCTTTATAATTATCAGAAGTATTCAACAAGAGAAGAGCTTTTGATTTTTTGGCATCAATTGTGCTAATTTTCTCGGTGTTGCGTGTTCAGAAGACAGGTCTTGTGCATTTGAACTGGCGTTGCACGCCTGTATAGTGGTGTTGCACCCTTTCTAGGAGGAGACAGTATTATTTTTGAAGGCATTGTGCGCTCAGACAAGGGCACTGCACATTTGGAAAAGTGCTGCACCCTCACACAGTGGCGTTGCGTGCCTAGACAATGAACTTTGTTGAGTGTTCAAGCCATTCAAATGAGTTCAAAACTACTTCGAATTTCTCCTATAATCCTCCAAGCACTTCTAGGAAGTAAGTACATATCATAAACCTTGTTTCTAAGCTATTTTTTCAGTCTTGAATGAATTGAAGTGGAACCCTAAATGAAACCCTAATTTCATTTTATGATCATTGTCTATACACTTATTTCATCCTCCTAAATAGAATATCAGTCATAGATAAAGTAAATTTCATTGATCTAGGGTTTTCATTGACCTAGTTGTTACATTGACCCTCATTCCCTTCATTTTTTCAAGCTTCCATCTCATTCCCTTCCCTTTCATCTCATCCCATTTGTACCCTAGGGTTTTATAAGTCAGATGTTTAAGATGTCAGAAGAAGAGGATAGTGGTGTTCAGGCACAAAGGCCAAGAATAAATGATCACAAAGGAGGGAAAATTAACAGGTTTGAACCCATAAACACAAGGGAACTCATGGCCTCTCCTCTCACTTTGTTTTTCTTTAAGCATGTGGGATGTTTTGAGTTTTGTGAGAGAGTGCAGCAAATTCAAAATCACCCGAGGTGAACAAGATTGTTCGTCACTAATATACATGAAAAATAGGTCATTTTTTCTGGGGTCACCTTTGATATGTCCATGCATGCCATTGCAGCTGCTTCAGGGACCCCTAGTGTGGGAGAGAGGTGTTTTAAACAAGAAAACTTGGATATGATCTATTATGAATCGTACCTAAAACCTAGGTATAAGGATGACAAGAAATCAATTTTCCCTTTCTCTCATATCCTTGACCGGTATGCCCCTATGATAAAAATAATAATGAACTATTTCACTTCTGAGGGTAGGTTTACCTGACTCTACTCATACCACATCCAACTCCTCATGCATTTCACTAGAGTTAGAATGCTACATTTACCTTACTATCTTTTCCACAACATTGACAAGGTGGCCTATATTATGAAAAAGAGGGATCACAATAGTCAAATGCAGAGCCTTTTTCATCATTCACTCATTAATATGGTGGTCATGCATCAGCTTCAACATAAAAACATTTCATGGGATGCATTCATTGCAAATGAGGTTTTCACTACTCCACTACCTAGTCATCATGAGCAGGATATTCCTTCATCGTCTCATCCTCCTGTATCCACTTCTCCATCACATCCCACTATTCATACATCACCACCCACTCACATCCATTCACCTCATGTTAATCCTACCTCATCACCTTTCTATAACCCTTCACCATCACATCATGATACCAGAGCATCAAGCAGTGAAAGGGACATTGAGGTATCTTGCACTAAAATGAATGATATTGAGCCATTTCCCTGGACATATCAGAGAGGCCAAAGGCATGTGTTTGATTCACATGGTGTGAAAGGGGTCATGCATTCTTCATCAACAAAATAGGTAGACAAGAGCAAGGAAAAGGCTATTGAGCTTATCATTGTTGAGTAGGAGGAAAAACATGAAACTGAGCAGGAGTTTCAGTTGATTGACCTCGATGATGAGGATGAGGTTAGAATTACCAATGCATTGATTAGAGGCAAGGAGGCCAAGATTAGTGAGCTTCAAGCTAATCTTGGTAGAGCACAGTACATTATTTACTTTCTTGAGCTAGAGAATCAACAACTGAAGACTAAGCAAACCATCATTGAGGTCAAGACAATCATAGGTCAAAGAGAGGTAGGAAAGGCCAACGCCTTTCTGGAGGAAACCTTGGGTAGATTTGATGATAGTGATGATGAGGAAGATCAGCTTTTGAAACAGAGACTGAGGATAATTGGGCTAAAGAAGGCTTTATCTTAGGAAAGGCAGAAAGAGGCTGAATTGGCAGAGAAACTCACTCCAAGTGAGCTGATTTCCATAGATATTAGAAGAGACAAAGAGTCTTGGCTTGAGAGAGCCAATTTTCATTTGGAGGGCCTATTAGAGAAGGCAAAGAAAGACATTGAAATTTAGAGGAAGATGGAAAAACACTATGCTATGAGAAACAAGATTGTAAGGGCCAAGCTTAATAGAGCCCATGCAAAGATTCAGGCTTTAACTGACTCAAAGGAGAAGGATAAGTTTAACATTATTGTCGAGGTGTCCCTCCAGGCCTCCAACCCTTGATTAGAAAGCAAATTCCAATTTTGGCACACCTTGGGCAAATTTTGATTTTTTGACAATTTAGCACATAGAAAATTGGCTAAATGCATAGCGCCACTAGCGTTGACCTCTTTTTTGGGACATCCAAATGGAAAATGGTCAACATCCTCATGTTCATAATGATGAGTACATCAACCTCAGCAAGTTTCAGGAGACTTGGAGTAGAACTGGTCCCTCAAAGAGGCAAAAACCCACCAAAAAATCATGTTTCTGCCCTCCTTTTAACCCTAGCACTGTGCATTTACCATTCTTGGGAGAACAGGTTTTTTATAGGGCAGATGGACACCATTTTTGAAACTGGAGGCATATTTGGAAACTAAACTCAGAGATATTTCCAATGATCTATCATGGAGCTCATTTGGACATTGGGAAGGCCTCCAAAAGTTGGCTGCAAGACAGATCATTTTTTCTGTCATGGTGTTGCGCATTTACCAAGGAATTGGCAATTTTCACTGTTTTTAGTATTTTTTATTTTTTAGCATTTTTATTGGGAAAATGGGAAAATTACTGATGTAAATGGTCAATATGGATTTAAATATCATGTTTTTACTTTTATATAGGGTATATGCATCAAATAAGTCTCTTAGGAGGTCAAATGAATCAATTTCCTCTCTTTTAGAGGCAAATTGTTGAGATTTCCTAGTCTTCAGATTTTGTTTGGGAGTAGGTGAAACAACTCCTCTTCTTATGGATTTGACTCCCTGAGGCTAGGGAGAGTTTTTTTTAGGTCTATTTGATGTATTTTATTAGTCATTGTAATGGTTTAGCTCACTTGGAGCTTTGGCATATCAAGGGACATCTTTGTATATCAGTTTGGCTTGGACATTAATAGAAATTTGTAGCTATATTCTTGGGATCCATGTGGTATGATTTTTAGACATATTTTCCTCTCTGTTATAAATTTTTTTAAATTTATTGTTAATTCATAAACCATGTCATGTCTATAATATACTAGATTTCAAGTTTGAAAGGCAGAATTCATATTCATTTATGTTATGTTTTGGGAAATTTAGTATAATGTGTTTATTCTCTTCAGTTTAGGGAAAATGCATGCCAGATGCTTTCCCTGGATCCTCACCAGTATTTTCATCTCTAATAATTTACTTTTGAATGTCTAAACCTTCTACCTACCTTTCCCCTTGAAACCCCTGCAGATTTTGACCTAATCTCCTTTCCCTAGATGTTTGACTCCTCTTGATCCAACAAACCTTAAAATCAAAATAAAATACCCCTGTACTCCTTAGCTAGAATAAAATATTTTTCATCTAACCCTCTTGGTTGTGATTCTATAGAGAGATACCTCTCTGACTTGGTAGGGCTAGATACCAAGTTTAAAGTTTGTTTTGAGGTTACCTAGGGATTGCCTTCTCAACCTTGAGGTTCAATCTAACTGATAACACCTTCTGTATAAGGTATCAATGATTATCTCAATATTTCTGTGGTGTAAGTTTTGAGGTGGGGAATTCAGAATCTCCAAAGTATCTATTTTACGTTTATGTTTCAAGTCTAACCAAGACGCATCATCACGATACAAACCCGCCAAGAAGAGAGGAGGATGGATAGTACATTAGCCTCTCTTCTTCACATTTTAACCCTTGTGTTTTTCGAGATTACGTGTCTCAATCCAGGTTTCCTTTCCGTACAGGGTACCAATGATAGTTTGAAGGTTTCTGTGGTGTGATTTTTCAGGTGTGGAATTTGGAATCTCCACAGTATCCATTTTTACGTCTACGTTTCGAGTCTAACCAAGAATCATCATCAGTACATGTAATATCCCAAATTAGGAAAATTCTACAACAATGAGAATATCTCAAGATATTCTAATGTTGGAGACCCAGCAATCTAAAAACACAAAAAATGGAGCAGCAACAACACTCAACTCATATAAATGTGAGAGAAATCCATAGCCATATTATTAAATAATAGCAGCAAAAATAGAATACAAGGTCTTGAGGAAAATGCTACTCAACATAAGCAATGCTCAGCCTCAAGAGACAAGTACATAAATCATGATAAACCCACTGCTACACAAGTATGCTCAAGATATGAAAGCACAGTTTCAGAGAGAAAATACATGCTAACATATTTCAAATACATAGATACATCAATACATTGCCCAATACAACATTGGGAGTGAAGGTCTCAGCTCCTAAAGGATACCTCATGTCAATCCTGGAAGGATTGGCTATAAAACACAAAATTAGAAAAAATGCCAGAGTTGCTAGCTAGAAACTGCAACTCAGAAATAGAATTGGCTAGAGATGGCTGTAGATGATGCCCAAAATGAATATGCCTCCTCCAATGGATCTTTAGAGTGAAAGGCTGATCCTCTCACCAAATATCTCGCCCTCCAACAATCTGCAAGAGCCCCACTGCAAATGCTTCACTCAAAATAACGCAGTCACTGGATGAAAATGCATTTTAGGGCTAAGGAATGAGTTGGCCTTGATGCCAAAGTCTGCAATAAGCTCCGTAATGCCTCCAATCTGATCTCCCAAAGGGAAGAGAGACTCCTCCTCTAAAAAATAGCTGATGGAGGTGGTGTAGTGAACCCTCACTGCAACAACCAGCAACACAAGATTATTCTTCTGCAGAAATAACATTGTCTTGATGGAGGATGCTTGGCCTCAATCCTATATGTGAGGAAAATCAGTGCAATCCCTCAAGAGGCCTCTTAATAAGGAGAAGGAATCCTAAACAGGAATTCCTCTGGAAACTCTTGCTAAATAGCAGAGAATGCACAATTGTCTGAATAGACAATAAGATGAATAATACAAGCATGAGAAACAATGGTTGCCTTTCCCTCCTTTTAAACAAATGAGAGACCCTCTCCATGGGTCCCACTCCTCTTAGGTTTTCCTCCACCAAATAACCATATTCACATTCATACTATGTTGTTTCTCTAAGTGTGCTCCACCTCTTATCCCAGTGTTGTTGACTTGGTCAAACATGACCTTGTCCACTTGCAAATAACCATGTTCACACATGAGGGTGTGCAAACTAGCTCCAATGATGATCCACTTTCATACTATGAGGGATTTTATTGGGATTTTCATTATGCATGGGCCTCCTTACCCATTTATTCTCCTCTTAGGTGAAATGAGAAAAAATCAATATTCCAAATTATTGTAGGAAAATTTTGGAATATTACAGTCCTCCCCTCCAAAATGTTACTTGTCCTCAAGAAACTGCAAGGACAGAAATGGAAAGCCTCCTCTCAGGACATGGAGTCTATGATGTGTTGAGGAACATCTCCCTCATGTGGGTCCTCCATCCCAAGAAAACATCCATGAAAAATGAGTTACCTCCCAACACGGCAACTCCTGAAAGTCATCTTCCACCTTTGGCTCTGGTAATGTAGGTGGGCTGAAAATCTAATCTTGGTAGAAAAAATAGCCTACCCCACGCTGTCCTCCTCTCCACTTAGGATAAGTGTAGAGTGTATCCTGATCCTGGGCTGTAATGATATTTCCCTCAAATGGCAAGAGGGAGATTAGACCTCTAAGGACCTCTCCTCCAACGTTGTGCAACATGTTGGCCCAAATCATCTCATATGTGATGAGTTGGAAGTCATCATCATATGGCATCACATTCCTCATATGGATCACCTCAAAAGGAAACAAATGAGCTGTTGTAGTGGCCATACCATCTCCCATGCTCCCTCTAGAACATGCAGTGCAAAGTGTGTGGGAGTTATCTCCCTCCAAGGACACATTCACCCAATGTGCCTCTCCTCCAATCATGCTACCAAGAAAATCTCTAGCAATATCGACCAAGGGAACCATAAGGCGTATCATGCTAGCTACCATGTGAAGTAAAGGAGAAGGACAATGGTCCCTCAAATGTAGCCAACGCAGTTTGACTCTCCACTGCCATAGAAAATAAAATGATGGGTGGCCTCCCCACCATTTTCTTGTTGCCCCAATCTCTTCACAAGTCTGGAGAAAGTGACTGATGTAATGTGAAATGTGATTATATTCTCCATGAACAATATTCTCCCCATATCCACTTAGGTAGTGATCATCCATAATGGCCTTATGTAGAATACCAAATCTAGAAGGAAGAATATTCCTTCTCTGAGAAAATGCCTGCACATATATGGTTAAGAGATGCATATATATAGACAAATTACTATGCAAGTCAAAAATACTCTTACCATATGTTTTTCTCATAAAAATGGAGTGGCTCATAGATGAGTCTCCCCTCATCCTCAAAGGGAAAAGAGTTGACTGTGCTAACTCCTCCATTCTCTGACGATCCATGGAGTGCCTCCTCAAGTTCTTCAAGTGGTTCCCCCCACAAGAAGAAAAGAAATGTAATGTGGCATTCATGGTTGGCCCATGGATCCTCCTGAAATGTACAACATGTATAGTAGGGAGAATCATGCTCCCACTGAGCATCTTCAATCTCAAGCCCACTCTCCAATCAAAGCTCCCCATGAAAATAGTGATACCAGCAATACATGGAAGCAAAAACCAATAGAAACAAGTTGTCACATGACAACCGAAAAGTGGATCAAGGTCCCACACAAGGAACTAGCACAGGTAATTCCTTGCCTGCATCAAATCAAACAAAAACAAGTGCTTTTTCAGCCACTTGTTTGTTGCCACAATCATTTTACAAGATATAAGCATGAAAGTACAAAAGGCTGTCAATGGTGCACACCAAAAGTCATGTGGCTTTCCCCACAAACCACCAATGAGATAACCAATATCAATGCTACAAATGGCTTCAAGTACATCATTATATAATATGAAATAAGGAATAATCCTCCTCGGTACAATATGATGCTCATAAAAAGAAAAGAAGTACAACACATAAGGTGAAATTTTACATTCTCCATCATGTGCTTAAAGACTTGAGCTGAAATGGCTCAATTAAAAATGCCCCCTTATTTCCAATGAGTAGGAAGGTGGCTGTGAAATCCTCTCCATCATCATTCGGGCTCTGCATCTCTCCATATGTTGAAATATGTCTTGTTGAATGCTTTCCCAAATGAACTCCTCTGCCAAGGCAAGATATGCATCAAAATGCACGGAAAAGAAGTCTGCATGTGCTACATGCAGCAGCTTCTCCTTGAGACTAGAACCTCTAGTCAAGAAGACTCTGACATGTGAATAGATGACCATATCATCCACCATATACTCATCATCTCTATCTGGGTCATCGAGAATCATGCATGCACCAAGATCCTTGCAGTACTCTACCAAGAGCTGAGATCTCTAGTAAGGATAAATCCTCCTAAGAGATAGTGTTGGTGATCTGGCATGTGAAGCTCTCCTCCTACTGCTGTCTGCTACTTTGACATCCCCCATGCTAAATTTCTCCTCCAAAATCTTCACCTCTCCAAAATCCAAGAGTGGTGAATCCAAAGACAAGATGTATTTCATCAATGATAGATCTTGTGGCCTTCCTGGTGGAATGCCTCTATGTAGTGAGACATCAATGTCCAGAGTGGACTGTACATATGGTTGGGAAACCTTGCCCTTGCTCTCACAATGCAATACAATTTTCCTCCTCTTTGCACTAGCTCTCTGAAATAGAGAAGGGTGTGTGCCTCTCATCACATGATGCTGCTCTTCCTCCCTTCCTTCTCCTTCTAGCTGCAATGCTACACAATCATGTTGCTCACTGATTGTGCTTGGACCTCCATGTATGAGATCCTAGGAAATTCCTTGAAAATATGCAAAAATCCCTCTAGTTGGAGAAAAATCTCCTTCTCCCTCTGCATGAGGTGCTAGATCAGCTCTAGAAATGATAGCGTTGTTGCCCTCAGCCTCAACATGAGTGGGAAACCCTCCAATAATTAGATCCTCTTTTGGAAAAGGGATCTCTTTGCCTCCTTGTGCCAAAATACAAGATGAAGGTCTTGCCTCCAATAAAGTATCATGCAAGATATCAGCTTTCTTCATAGTTCTATGAAGTGATTTTGAGTCTATGGTTTCTTCCATCACATGAAAGGGTTTTGTTTGTTTAGAAGTGTTTGTTCCCTCCACATATGATTCAAAATTCTTTCTACCAAATCTCTCCACCAAAGTTCTAATGAACATTGCATAGGAATAAGTATTTGCATTCTTTAAATTAAAGGACTCAAATAACCACCATGCATATACCTTACCTCCAAAGTGCACCGCTACTACTCTAATGGCCTCATCTTCAGGAATCTAATGCTGCCACAAAAAGGTGTCTAGCTCTTCTATCCAAGCCCTGGATGAACAAGTAGGGGAGCCATAAAAGATAGATAGAAGAAATATATCCTCATTATGCTACTTTCTCCTCCTCACTATGATCTTGCAAAACTCTGGAAAAGTAATATGATCTCTAAACTTCTGAGTTTGAGATTCATACTCATGCAAGAAACCACTAAGAGTTCCCTTCTTCGGCATTCTTTTTTCTTCTTCTTCTCTCATGGAAAAAATGGCCATGTGACTACGCTTTACATCATAGTGTGTGGCTGCATGCTCAAAATCCCTATAAGAAAATCTAGAGTTTGACTCAGTTCAAAACCCTCTTGGAGATCCTGTACATATCTCCTTCCTTATCTTCGCAAATTATTCATGAATGCTCTATACAGATCTTGGAAGAAGCTTGGTAAGCTTATCTCCCTTCTTCTATCCACATAGTGGAGTCTTCATCTTCTCTCTCCTTGATAGCATGATGGATGAGATCCATTGGCTGAACCAAAGATCATGCTTTGATACCACTGTAATATCCCAAATTAGGAAAATGCTACAACAATGAGAATATCTCAAGATATTCTAATGTTGGAGATCCAGCAATATGCAAACACAAAAAATGGAGCAGCAACAACACTCAACTCATAGAAATGTGAGAGAAATCCATAGCCATATTATTAAATAATCGTAGCAACAATAGAATACAAGATCTTGAGGAAAATGCTATTCAAGATAAGCAATGCTCAGCCTCAAGAGACAAGTACATAAATCATGATAAACCCACTGCTACACATGTATGCTCAAGCTATGACAGCACAATTTTATAGAGCAACTACATGCTAACATATGTCAAATACATAGATACATCAATAAATGGCCCAATACAACATTGGGAGTGAAGGTCTCAGTTCCCAAAGGCCACGTCATGCCAATCCTAGAAGGATTGGCTATAAAACACAAAATCAGCACAAATGCTGGAGTTGTTGGGTACCAGCTACAACTCAGAAATAGAACTGGTTGGAGATGGCTGTAGATGATGCCCAAAATGAATATGCCTCCTCCAATGGATCTTTAGAGTGAAAGGTTGATCCTCTCACCAAATATCTCGCCCTCCAACAATTTGCAAGAGCCCCACTGCAAATGCTTCACTCAAAATAACGCAGTCACTGGATGGAACTATGTTGTAGGGCTAAGGAATGAGTTGGTATTGATGCCAAAGTCCGCAATAAGCTTTGGAATGCCTCCAATATAATCTCCCAAAGGGAAGAGAGACTCTTCCTCTGAAAAATAGCTGATGGAGGTGGTGTAGTGAACCCTCACTACAACACCCAGCAACACAACATTATTCTGCTGCAAAAATAATGTTTCCTTGATGGAGGATGCTTGGCCTCAATTCTAGATGTGAGGAAAATCAGTGTGATCCCTCAAGAGGCCTCTCAATAAGGAGAAGGAATCCTAAATGGGAATTCCACCGGCAACTCTTGCTAAACAATAGAGAATGCACAATTTTCTGAATAGACAATAAGATGAATAATACAAGCATGAGAAACAATGGCTGCCTTGCCCTCCTTTTAAATAAGTGAGAGCCCCTCTCCATGGGTCCCACTCCTCTTATGGTTTCCTCCACCAAATAACCCTCTTCCCATTCATACTGTGTTGTTTCTCTAAGTGTGCTCCACCTCTTATCCCAGTGTTGTTTACTTGGTCAAACTTGACCTTGTCCACTTGCAAATAACCCTATTCACACATGAGGGTGTGCAAACTAGCTCCAATGATGACCCCCTTTCATAATATGAGGGATTTTATTTGGATTTTCATTATGCATGGGCCTCTTTACCCATTTATTCTCCTCCTAGGTGGAATTAACAAAAATTAATATTCCAAATTATTGTAGGAAAATTTTGGAATATTACAGTACATAAACCCGCCAAGAAGAGAGGAGGATGGATAATAGATCAACCTCTCTTCTTCAGAACTTAACCCTTGTTTTTTCAAGATTACGTGTCTCAATTCAGGTTGCCCTTCCATACAGGGTACCAATGATAGTTAGAATTTTTTTGTGGTATGAGTTTTTAGGTGGGGAATTTAGAATCTCCACAGTATCCATTTTTACGTCTACGTTTCGAGTCTAACCAAGAATCATCATGACGACACAAACCTAGCAAGAAGATAGGAGGATGGATAATAGATCAGCCTCTCTTATTTGGATTTTAACCCTTGTTTTCTCGAGCTTAAGTGTCTCAATCCAAGTTTCCCTTCCATACAAGGTATCAATGATAGTTTGAAGGTTTCTATGGTGTGATTTTTTTAGTGGGGAATTCAGAATCTCCACAGTATCCATTTCTACTTCTATGTTTCGAGTCTAACTAAGACTCATCATGAGGACACAAAATCACCAAGGGGAGAGGAGGATGGATAATATATCAGCATCTCTTCTTCAGATTTTAACCCCTTAATTCTAGATTACTTGTCTCAATCTTGGTTTCCCTTCTGTACATGGTACCAATGATAGTTTGAAGGATTTTGCTGGAACAGGGTCTCCTATAAGAGCTGCCAATATGGTCCATTTTTTTATATTTTTTATTATATTTAGTCTAACGCAGGGGTTTTGAGGTGGGTCAATGCCCCTCATGCATTGTAAATGGGTCAAGCGTAGACCAAGATTCCGCAAACCACAGTTTGCAGACCATTGGATGCATAGGATAAAATAGTATAAGTAGTTGAACCTTTTTGAGTTGTAAGACAAATTTTGGATCAAGATTGATGCAGATTGCAAATTAGTAGGTATGTTTGGGTTTTTGGGGAAAGGAATCCTGCTGGCTGTGTGCGCGAAGATACTCAATCCTGCTGTGTGTGGACCCTGTTGCTGTGTGCGTAGGCAAGATTTTTGGGGTATGTAAGAGACTTGTTGATGAGTAATATATGCGAAGTATTGTGGATATCTGATGCTGTGTGATCTATCCAGTTATGATTATTGTGGACTCGAATTATATGTGATTCTGTTACAAGCTACAAATGATATGTCTTTATGAGCTGCAAATTATCTGTGTTATGATAACTGTATCTGCAATTTGATTAAGTCTGCTGTGAATATACTGTTTTATGCTCATACTTCGTTGTCTGCACATGGATGTGAGCCTGTTATATAAATATGGTAAAACTGTACTCTGGTTAATCATTGAGAGCCCTGCGAACGACCTATGACTATGTAGATCTAGTATTTTCCACACGGTTTGACTTACCTACTCTCCCTCTTAGGGTGCGTAAACCTGGTTCCAGCACCAACCCATACTGCTTCGAGTGAGACTTTGGTCTGTGCAAGTAGGTCACTACCGAAAGGGCCAATATCATAGGGGTCTTTTAGCAAACCTTAACCTCTGAACCTGGGTCAGGACCCCTCAAGCCAAAAAATGGTTTTGTTGCCGAGACTGAGAGCATTTTGAGAGACGGATCAGGTAATGCCAAGGCTATACTGGAAACCTGAAACCTGAAAGAAGACAACATGGTTGTGCATATGAAATTGCCTACCTTTAATGGTGTGGGAGATGAGGACATGGAGTAGTTCTATTTTGTAATAGAATCAGTATGGACTGCGCAAAATGTAGCTAGTGACGTGGTAAAGAGTGTTGGGTGCAGGAATTACACTTAAGAAAACTCCTCAACACTTAATTTGTCAACGCGGGGGATCCGTAAACTTAGAGACGAAGCATAGGCAATGCCATAGATGGTATGAATCTTCCTAATATAAATTCCTACTCTCTTTAAAGGAAAGATTGCAGAATCAAATTAAAAAGAGAAAAAGGAAACTTGAACCATCAAAATAATCTAAGACTGGAACAAAGAAGAATGCATTTGCAAGAGGGAATTAAAGATAAAAGGAATCACTCTAGATAATTATTGTTTAACTACTGAGTGTGTGTTTTTCTTTAGCATAGACACTAGCAGTCTCATCAGATGGGCCCTTAAACTTGCTCCTTTAGAGATTTCCTTCTTTTGCTAATCTGTCCTGCACTATCGCAGTTTGCTTGCACTAGTGCAGGAACAGAGATTTATGCAGAAGGTATAAATGGTGTCTTTACTAAAGGCTTTTTACTTCATGCAAGGGCTTGAACTTTTCTAGGTTCAAAGCACTTAGATCCCGTGGAAAGAAACTAGTTCTTTCACCGGATCAGAGCTTCCTGCACTTAACATTTAATTCTTAAAATGAGTGCTTAATTATTGCAAGTACTATTATACTGTTAAATCAAATTGAACACATAAAAGGTGAATGTTTCTGATCTTAACAGAGTGCTGGAATAAAGAAACAATCAATATACATTTATCCTATCATAAGCATTTAATGAAAGAAAGAAGATTGATGGAAGTAGACTAAGAAGGCTTGCTTCATCACACCAACGTGCACTGGTGCAGGTTCATTTCTCCTGCTTGGACCAGGCGGGGAAAACCAATCAAACAGAATTGCAGAAAAGGAGATATCACACCAACGTGCACTGGTGCAGTGTTATTTATCCTGCTTGGGCTAGGCGGAGGAAAACTAATCTGAAATCAAGTGTAGGAAAGGAAATTGCAGGAAAATGAAATTTATCTACTTCACACAACGGATCCACTTTCACTCAGACAATAATTCACGTGCTTAAAATTAAATCACACTAGACAATGTAAATACAAATTACAGGAAAATGGGAAATGGGGTAAAGGTGCTAGGTTAGCTGGGCTCTAGCAAACCAGCATGTTTCCATTTTAAATAAAAACACTGCTCAGTACCTTAATCAATTTATCAGCTCAAATACAGAAACACAATTTGTGAAACATGAGACAGAGCTCCATTTTATTAATTCAATAAGGCAAGTGCATACATTAATACATTGTCCAACCCAGATTTAGGCGAGAACAAAATACAACAACATATTACCGCCTCTCTGGTTGTGTCTCTGTTATCTTCTGCTATCAAAAACTTAGCCTTTCTATTCCTTTTTACATTCTACATTATATAGATCTTTGGCCAAAGGCCAAAATAGATCATTCAACCGATTACATAACCAAATGCAGAATTTATCTTTTCGGCCTTCAAAATTAGACAGTTAGAAAAAATGGCCGTAGCCAATCTCCAACTTTTGTCCTTCACAGATTTGGTTTCGGCTACCTTTGGATCGATCTTGCTATCATGGCTAAAGCTACTCAAAACGAGGCGATGATCAAGGAGGTTCAGATCTGCTACAAGGATTTTTTGTGCTGGCAACGTTGCAAGATCCGATCCTGCACTAGGATCAGTGGTCACGGTAAGTACTCTAACGACCAAATAAACATTGAAGATATCGATAAGTTATAAAGAGTGATTAAAAGTAATAAATCATGTAATAAATGATTAATTAGTGCTAAGTTGAATTAAAAGTATGAAAAATAAAGTTTATACGAAATATGTCACCGTGCTTCGACTAGTGCAAGATGAGGGTGCATAAAAGAGGTAAAACAGAGGTAAATGGTTATGATTTAGGAAGGGGAAAATAGAAAAAAGAGAGAAAATTAGGGGGCTAACAAAGAGGGCACAGCTATCCCTTGCCTTCAAAGGAAGAGCTTTGGATTGGTACATGGGATACATGGGACAACATGCAAACTCAACCATTGAAGAGGTCAAGGAAACCTTAAAACAATAGTTCAAGAAGCCTAAGTCCTATTCTCAAATAGTGGTTGATCTAAAGGATTTCAAGAAAGGGCCTTTGGAATCTGTATGGGAGGCTGATCAATGGCTGAAGAAGGTGATCAGGGAAGGATGATTTCAGTATGATGGCAAACAACACACATAGTGGTTCATTGCTATTTTTCTACCTCACTTGCGTGTACCTATGGGTCACAAAACTTTTGAATCCCCAGAAAAATCCCTGGAGGTCGCTATGAAGTTAGAAGCTATGCCCAAAGAAAATACCCAGCTAGGCATCCAGTAGATCCAAGGGAAACTAGAGGCGATGCACATGGAGATCCAAAACCTGTGAAAGGAGTGAGGTGTAGGGGCTAGCCCGGAAAGATGGTGCATACATTGTAGGACAAATGGTCACACCAAGGATAAATTCCTGTTGTTAACAAACTACATGCAAGCTGGGGGACCTAGCCTGTTGCGCCCTAGGGAAGTGACAGGACCAAGTGGGCCAGCACTATGGTGTGATGATTGTTGTGTTGTAGGGTTGAACGACACAAACCACTATCCCCGCCTTGCTACGTATGTCCTGGAAGTAAAACAGCAATGGTGCAGGTTCTGCAGGTCGGTAGGACATGATGAATAGAACTACCGGACGTATGATTTGATGATCGATCAGGGGAACCTCTATAGGGTGCAGTCAGATCCATCCTCACCCAGATCCCTCTCAAGTGCAAGGGGTTCACCAGCAAGGGGCAGGGGAGGTGGAAGAGGTGGAAGCGCAGGTCGGGGATGAGGGTGACTCATCTGTTATAACTGTGGAGAGGTAGGGCATTTTGCTAGGGACTGTCCAAACCCCACAAGATAGACCTGCCGATATTGTAGGCAACTAGACCATGCGATTGAAGATTTTCCAGTCCTGATAGCGAATATGCAGGAAAAGCAGCCGACACCTACGCAAAATGTACAAAGGGTTAAGGCCAAACTACGAGACAAAGATCCAAGCGTAAATGTCGTAACACATAGTGGAATGGCCACCGGGGGGCCTGGGAAGAAAACTACAAATGAGCCTCTGATGCAACCAAAAGTTAGCAAATAGGAAGGGTTGGATCTAAAAATGGAGAAAGAACCATTTATTGCAACTTGGAAGGACTTTGCCGAGGCAGAAGCATCTACTTCGCAACCTACTGACAACCTCAAGGAAAAGGAGGAGGTCAAACCCTTTTTACAAGCATGTATGAAGCTACTACACAACCCGCGGGCTGTGGAAAATCCTCAGTCATTGATATATAGCTGCCAAACATGACCTATCCTCTCTCCAGAAATAAAGGACATACATAAACTCTATGGGTATAAGAAACGCACCGGCAAAGAGATGCGGTTGACTACGTAGATCAGTGATTATGAGATGGATTAGGTTATTTTGGACGTAGGGTTGGACGCGAATGTATTAACTAAATAAAATTGGAAACACATGGGGGAACCTAAGTTGGAATGGTCCTCTATAAACCTGCGTATGGCCAATCAATAGAAGATCATTCCATTAGGAAGACTATCAAACATTGTGGTGGATATCGCAGGGGTTAAGGTTCGGGCTGACTTTGAAGTAATTCAGATTGTTGAAGATGCGAACCCCTACCCTACCCTCCTAGGCTTGGATTGGGCCATCGATATGGGAGGCATCATTAACCTAAAGAAGAGAAGCATGGTATTCGATAATAATGGTACAAGGGTAATAGTGCCATTAGACTCGGCGGAGGGAGAACAATACACAGAAATAGTGCGTGACGAAGAGGATGTAGACCACATCTATTTGTTGACTGTGTAAGATGAAGACTGGATCAACCCCACGACAGAGGGGGTACTTTGCTGGGAAAAGGACAGCGAATGTTTCTTCGACTATAATGGGGAGATGGAGAATTGGCAAAACCGATTACATGATGTCTCTGCAATGAGATGCCTTCAGATCACAAAAAACTTCTACTGCATCTCCTCCGAGGTAAGAGACCTACCTTATTTCGATGGTTCTGGTAATGTTAGGGACTTTCTGCAGGCATTTGAAGTCGAGGTTACCAGGGAATGTATCTTATGGGCCCTTAACCTAGCAATGTGTGCGACCCCTGCATGATGATGGGAGATGCATAAGGAAGCATTCTCGGCATGGGAGGATTGTCGGGGTAGGATGCTCTTATGATTTGAGACCCCAGCGGAGGTACGGGTCAAGCTGTTCCTTGGCCCAGAGGATCCCCATGAACACATGGTTTCATGGATGGAGGCATGGGATGACCGAACTACAAGGGAGTGGGTTCACTTATTCATTCACACATTGGTTCTAATCCCCACTGCCCGGTACCTGGATGTGGAGCTGCATCAGCTCACCCGCTACTGGGAAACTTTGACGAATGACTTTATAAGAACATATGGATTGATAGGGGGTTACGAGGTGCTTGAAAAAACTTTGCAAGACATAGATACATTCATGTTTGGCAAGACCAGATCTTCTGCAGTATTCGGAACGCCAACATGGGAAACACAGATGCAAGATATTGTAAACTACAGCAATATGGTGAGTGAGGAAGGTGAAGATGACTCGCAGTCTGTCTCTATCCAGGAGTCGGAACGGGAGCACACCATTTAAGGACCTCCACTAAGGGAAGTGGATGTTAGTAAGCCTCTCAAATTGTGTGAAGTAAACATTGGGACGAAAGAGCACCCTAAACTGGCTAATATTGGGGACTACTGGGATGAGAACACAGTAGGTAAAGTGGTCGAATTACTTATAAAATATTAGGACTTTTTCCCTACAAAATTTTCTGAGCTAAAAGGGCTCACGGGGGACTTAGGGGTCATGCATATCACTCTCAAACCCGATGCACGGCCCATAAAGTAGCAGCCTTATAGGTTGAACCCCAAATATAAGCAAAAGGTCAAGGAGGAGCTTGATAAAATGCTTGTTGTAGGGATCCTCGAACCTGTTGAGAAAGGTCAGTCCAGTGGTGGTTCAGGAGAAAAAAACTAAGGGAGAGATGTGGATCTGTGTGGACCTATGCAAGCTAAACGATTCCTGCATTTATGATCCATTCCTGACGCCATTATCAGACGAAATCTTGGACAACGTGGGAGGATAGGAAGCATACTCTTTCATGGATGGGTTATTAGGATACCATCATATAAGAATCACACCTAAGGACTGCAGCAAAACCACGTTCGCCATTGATTAGGGATCTTTTCAGTATACTATCATGCCGTTTGGACTCAAAAATTCCCCTACGATCTTCTCTTGGGTCGTTGTCGCAGTGTTCAAAGAATTCATTCACAAGTTCCTCGAGGTGTATTTCGATGATTGGACTGTCTTAGGCCTGGTCAAGGCACACGTCTCAAACCTATGCATGATGTTGGATGCCTGTTGGAAACACCAGATTTCCATAAATATCAAGAAGTGTATCTTCTGCGTACTCTTCAAAATCTTTCTCGGTCACATAGTTTGTCGGCAAGGACTAATGGTAGATCCTGCCAAAATCGCAGTTATCATAAATTTTCCAATACCAACCATGGATAAATAGCTGTGCTCAATCCTTGGACACATGGGCTACTAAAGGAAATTCATTCAAGGCTATGCGCTGATTACTGCCCCAATGGAAAAATTGCTCAAGAAGGATATTTCATTCTTTTGGAATGACGAAGGCCAAAAGAGCTTCGAGCTACTAAAGGAAAAGATGGTCTCGACACCTATTCTCATATTTTCGGATTGGGAGAAGGTATTTCATGTTCATTTCGATGCGTCAAACATTTCTCTCGGGGTTGTCCTTACGCAGCCAAGGGAAGGAGATATTGACCATCCAGTTGCCTTTTGAAGTATGAAACTCTTTGGAGCGGAATGCAACTACTCCACCACCGAGCGGGAAGGATTGGCCATGGTTTACGTGTTGCAGAAAAATCGGCACTACTTGCTAGGAGGTCACTTCAAAATTTTTACAGATCATTCAGCTTTAAAATACCTGGTCAATAAGCTTGTTTTGGGGGGGAAAATATGCCGGTGGCTACTGCTATTTCAAGAGTATGAATTTGAAATCATAGTCAAGCCGGGCAAGTTGAATGCTGGGCCGGACCACTTGTACTGAATAGAGAGTGGTGAGGAGTCAACCGACTTGGAAGCCGGATTGCCTGATGCGCAACTATTTTCTATCAGGGTAGTGGACGCACACTTCTTTATCATTCAGTTCTTGACTACCAAAATGGCACCTCTAGGGTACTCTGTACAACATAAAATAGAGTTAGCCACCCAGGCAGCAGACTTTACCATCATCGTAGGACACCTATATAAGATGGGGGCAGATGAAGTATTGCGGCGATATGTTTTGGAGCACGAAATGCATGCTATCTTGACTGATGCTCATGACAGAGTAGCAGGAGGTCACTACGCAGGGAAAGCAATGACGCAGAAGATCTTGAGGGCTGGGTTATGGTGTCCAACCCTACATACTGATGCCCACGACTATTTAAAGCATGCGATACATGAAAATGAACAAGGAGGCTATCCCGTAGAGATGAAATGCACCTTCAACCACAAATGGCCCTACAAGCATTTGATAAGTGGGCTATCGACTTCATCGGCCCTATCAACCCCCTAGGAAAAAATAAGGGTGCACGCTACATTATTACGGCCACTGACTATGTAACCAGGTGGGAAAAATCATAAGTAGTAAAGTTTTGTATTGAGGATACTACTGCGCATTTCATCTTTGAACAAATATTGACCAGATTTGGATGTCTGAAGATTCTCATGAATGAAAGAGGTATGCACTTTGTTAATGAAACAATCTGAGCTTTGACTGAGGAATTCTGGATCCATCATGCAAAGAGCACACCATATCACCCCCAAGCCAACGACGTGATTGAACCTTTTAACAAAATCTTGGAGCACACGCTGACGAAGGTATGAAATTCTGATCACAGCGATTGGGACGTGCGCATCCCATCAATCCTATCGAACAACCTGCAATAAGTTAATAGGAAAGACCCCATTCAGGATGGTGTATGGTAAAGAAGTCGTTATTCCCATGGATTATATTGTTCCTAGTCTACATATCGCAGCATTTACAAACATGGCAGAACCAGACATCATGGAAGAGTGATTAGCGCAACTTATGGCTTTGGAGGAAGATCAATTTATTGCAAATTTCCATCAACAAGTCTAGAAGGCCTGTGATAAAGCCTTCCATGACTGACACATTCACCAAAAGACTTTCGCGGAAGGCCAATTGGTCCTCTTGTACGATAGCCAGTTTGCAAAGCATCCTGGGAAGTTCCTGTAGCATTGGCTCGGTCCCTACACAATTAAGGAGATCACGGATGGTGGAAAGATTAGGCTTGATACCATGCACAGAGATATGCTCCCTGGCTACATAAATGGTAGCCGGCTCAAACCGTATCAGATCAAATGACTCTATGGCCAGAGTAGCCATACAGGCGCAGGTGGAGACCCCACTGCCAGAAGTGACTCGTGATGAGTCACAAGATTGCGTTGGGGGACTATTGGAACAGAGTCTCCTACAAGAGCTGCGAATATGGTCTAATTTTGTATATTTTTTATTATATTTATTCTAACACAGGGTTTTTGGGGTGGTTCGAAGCCCCTCATGAATTGTAAATGGGTCAAGGGTAGACCAAGAATTCGCAAACCACGGTTTGCGGACCATTGGATCCATAGGCTAAAATATTATAAGTAGTTGAACCTTTTTGAGTTGTAAGATAGATTTTGGATCAAGATTGATGTGGATTGCAAATTAGTAGGTCTATTTGGTTTTTTTGGGAAAGGACTCCTGCTGGCTGTGTGCGTAGAGATCCTCGGTCTTGCTGTGTGCGGACCCTACTCCTGTGTGCGCAGGCGAGATTTTTGGGGTATGTAAGAGACTTGTTGATGAGTAATATATGCGAAGTATTGTGGACATCTGATGCTGTGTGATCTATCTAGTTATGAGTATTGTGGACTCAAATTATATGTGATTCTGTTACAAGCTACAAATGATATGTGTTTATGAGCTGTGAATTATCTGTGTTATGATAATTGTATCTGCGATTTGATTAAGTCTGCTGCGAATATATTGTTTTATGCTCATACTTTCTTGTTCGCACGTGGATGTGAGCCTATTATATATATCTGGTAAAACTGTACTTTGGTTAATCATTGAGAGCCCTGCGAATGACCTCTGACTGCGTAGATCTGGTAGTTTCTACATGGTTTGACTTACCTGCTCTCCCTCTCAGGCTACGGAAACCTGGTTCCTGCACCCACCCATATTGCTTCGGGTGAGACTTTGACCTACGCAAGCAAGTCACTGGCGAAAGGGCTAGTAGTATAGGGGTTTGTTGGGAAACCTTAACCTCCAAACCTGGGTCAGGACCCCTCAAGCCAACATATTATGTGGTGTGAGTTTTGATGTGGGGAATTTGGAATCTCCACAACATCCATTTTTACGTCTATGTTTCGAGTCTAACCAAGACTCATCATCAGTAAACAAACCCACCAAGAAGAGAGGAGGTTGGATAATATATCAACCTCTCTTCTTTAGATATTAAGCCTTGTTTTTTCGAGATTACTTGTCTCAATCTAGGTTCCCATTCTGTAAAGGGTACCAATGACAGTTTGAAGGATTCTGTGCTATGAGTTTTGAGGTGGGGAATTCGGAATCTCCCAGTATCCATTTACACATCTACATTTTGAGTCTAACCAAGACTCATCATCAGGACACAAACCTGCCAAGAATAGAGGAGGATGGATAATAGATCAATCTCTCTTCTTTAGATTTTAATTAATGTTTTTTTAATATTACGTGCCTCAATCCAAGTTTACCTTCCGTACAGGGTACCAATGATAGTTTCAAGGTTTATGTGGTGTGAGTTTTGAGGTGGGGAATTTAGAATCTCCACAGTATCCATTTTATGTCTACATTTTGAGTCTAACCAAGACTCATCATTAAGACAAAACCTGCCAAGAAGTGAGGAGGATGGATAATAGATCAACCTCTCTTCTTTGGATTTTAACCCTTTTTTTCCACGACTACATGTCTCAATCTAGGTTTCCCTTCCGTATAGGGTACCAATGATAATTTTAAGGTTTTTTTAGCGTGAGTTTTGAGGTGGGGAATTCATAATCTCCATAGTATCCATTTTTACTTCTACGTTTCGAGTCTAACCAAGAATCATCATCAGGACACAAACCCGCCAATAAGAGAGGAGGATGGATAATAGATCAGCCTCTCTTATTCTTATTTTAACCCTTTCTTTTATGAGATTACGTGTCTCAATCCAAGTTTCCCTTCCATACAGTGTACCAATGATAGTTTGAAGGTTTTGTCTTGTGAGTTTTGAGGTGGGGAATTCAGAATATCCACAGTATGCATTTTTGCATCTACGTTTCGATTCTAACCAAGACTCATAATCATGGCACAAAACCATCAATAAGAGAAGAGGATAGATAATAGATCAACCTCTCTTCTTTGGAGACCTGTTCCTGCAGTGTCTTTATACCCTCTGGATTGTGAAGAATGTGGTCTTTGGTCTTTTCTCTCTTTCGTTTGATTGAAAACTAGTCTTTTTGGCAAAGTGTTGTTTCTTGTGCTGGCATTTCTGGTTTGAGTACTAAGATCTCTTTCTGGGGATTCTTGGCTGTTCTGCTTCATCAGAACAGAGAGCTCCTGCTTCGTTACTCTTTCCTATCTTTGTGTTTTGCTTTGCACTATGATTTTTGCCCGTTTCTTGGTTGGTTTTCTTGAGTTCAGTCGGCTAGGTCTTGTTGCAACTTTTGAGGAGTCTTTCTTGGTTCTTTGAAGTTTTTGGTTGCGGCAAGGTTGTACTATTCTTCTAGGCTGAGTGGCTGAGTTTTCTTGTCTTCTTTTGCTCATATTGATCTTGCTACTAGTTAGCCCTATAAGATTTGGAGCATTCTTGAAGTTTTTGCTTGAAATTCAGTGTTGTTTGGCTTGGGATTTTATAGTTTCACTTGGTCTTTTCGAACTCTTTTATAAAACTCAAAAGCTCAAAAAACATTTTTCTTTGTTGTTTGCTTTTGTTTTTGCATTTTTTTTTTCGTTTCTTTGTATCTTTTGAAGCTTTGTTGAGGTTTCTTGCCTTTGGATTTTGGCTTGATTTTGGAAAGAAGATGTCATTGATTTCTTCCTCTTGTTTTTAAGCATTTTTTGGTGTCTTCATATTAAGAGTTCTTGATTTTGGGAACTAGCTTTCTGGACAACCAAAAAGAGATAAAACTGAAGGACTTTTGGGAAATTTCACTTTGCTTTAGGAGATTTTGCATCTTAGGATTTGCATGCTTGTAGTGATTTGCTTCAGGTGCACTTAAGCATTTAGTTAGCTTCTTAGTTTTTGTGAGTGTGAGTTTGTAATTCGAAAAGAAAATACAAATTTTTAGTCTCGTAGAACCTGTATAGAGATTACTTTTCATCGAAAGACAAAGAACTGCATGTGCATGTAGTCAGGTTTTTATTAATTTCTTTCGCGTCAAAACATCATTGGTTTCATCTCCATATCCTTGTGACTTAATACAACAGCCCTTAAAATAAGCGATTTAATCTAAAATCAACTAGCAAGTTTTACTAAGTGTCAATCACCAACTAGCTAGGTTGTAGGGCCTTGGAATAGGTGAGTGGAGAGTTAACTCTCCAAGGCCGCTCAAACAAACATAGAAGTTAATTAATTGAGCGAAATCCAACTCCGTTTTAGGTGCGGGAACGGAAAGCCCTCCTCCGCAGAGCCGGAAAGCGAGGGTTTTAGCTGCCGAGAAGAGGATACCCTCTCTCGATTAGTCAACTGGACCTCGCACCATCCCCGTCGCCTTCGCCATGGATCGGTGCCCATAGTTGCTACTCCTAGGTTCCACACAGTGGACTCGTGGGGGGAATACCCATGGTACCGGGAGTGCGTACGGCGCATCACTTTCAAGAAGATTTCTGGGGGGTGCCCTTGCGAAGCTTGGGTGCTTGAGCCGGCAAAGGCTATCGTTAGGAGGTCGGCGTAACTGTTTCTGATACCTTCGCTAGTAGGCCTGGGCCGTAATTATCCCAGACTGCTTTCGGGAGGTCCTATATTTCACTTTCCTGTATTTTGGTGTCCGGTCCTCATCACCCGGAGCGGAAATACTTGAACGTTGTTTTCTTGATTGTATCTTAGGGATTTTTCTTATAGTGAGTGCTCTTTGCTCCTAGCTTGCCTAGCTTTTCACTTTTTTGAGTCTAATTTAAAATCTATAAAAGTGGCTGATCAAGCGCCTCGTCCAAGACTCATCATCAAGACAAAAACCTACCAAGAAGAGAGGAGGATGGATAATAGATCAACCTCTCTTCTTCAGATTTTAACCCATGTTCTTTCGTGATTATGTGTCTCAATCTAGGTTTCCCTTTCGTACAAGGTACTGATGATATTTTCAAGATTTCTGTGGTGTGAGTTTTGAGGTGGGGATTTCTGAATCTCCACAGTCCATTTTTACATCTACGTTTCGAGTCTAACCAAGAGTCATCATCAGGAAAAAAACCTGCCAAGAAGAGAGGAGGATGGATAATCGATCAACCTCTCTTCTTCAAATTTTAACCCTTTTTTTCTAAGATTACGTGTCTCAATCCAGGTTTCCCTTTCGTACAGGGTACGAATGATAGTTTGAAGGTTTCTGTTGTGTTGGTTTTGAGGTGGTGCATTCAGAATCTCCACAGTATTCATTTTTACGTCTACGTTTGGAGTCTTACCAAGACTCATCATCAGGACACAAACCCACCAAGAAGACAGGATGATGGATAATAGATCAGTCTCTCTCTTCGGATTTTAACCCTTGTTTTTTCGAGATTACGTGTCTCAATCCAAGTTTTCCTTTCATACAGGGTTCCAATGATAGTTTGAAGGTTTCTACGGTGTGATTTTTGAGGTGGGGAATTCAGAATCTCCAAATTATCCTTTTTTATGTCTACGTTTTGAGTCTAACCAAGACTCATCATCAGGACAAAAACCCGCCAAGAAGAGAGGAGGATGGATAATAGATCATCCTCTCTTATTTGTATTTTAACCATTTTTTTTTCAATATTACGTGTCTTAATCCAAGTTTCCCTTTCGTACAGGGTACCAATGATATTTTGAAGGTTTCTGTGGTGTAAGTTTTTAGGTGGGGAAATCATAATCTCTACAGTATCCATTTTTACGTCTACGTTTCATGTCTAACAAAAACTCATCATCAAGACACAAACCCACTAAGAAGAGAGGAGGATGGATAATAGATTAGCCTTTCTTCTTCGGATTTTAACCCTTGTTTTTTCAATATTATGTGTCTCTATCCAAGTTTCCCTTCCATACAGGGTACCAATGATAGTTTGAAGGTTTATGTGGTGTGAATTTTGAGGTGGGGAATTTGGAATCTCCACAGTATCTATTGTTACGTCTACTTTTTGAGACTAACAAAGACTCTTCATCAAGACACAAACCCGAAAGGAAGAGAGGAGGTTGGATAATAGATCAACCAACCGTCTTCAGATTTTAAGCCTTGTTTTTTCCAAATTACGTGTCTCAATCCAGGTTTCCATTCTGTATAGGGTACCAATGATAGTTTGAAGGTTTCTGTGGTGTGAGTTTTGAGGTGGGGAATTCAGAATCTCAAGAGTATCCATGTTTATATCTATGGTTCGAGTCTAACCAAGAATCATCATCAGGACACAAACCCACCAAGAAGAGAGTAGGATGGATAATAGATCAGCTTGTCTTCTTTAGATTTTAACCCTAGTTTTTTTTAGATTATGGTTCTTAATCCAAGTTTCCCTTCCGTACAGGGTACCAATGATAGTTTAAAGGTTTCTGTGGTGTCATTTTTTAGGTGGGGAATTCGAAATCTACAGAGTATTTTTTTTTGCGTCTACATTTTGAGTATAACCAAGAATCATCATCAGGACACAAACCCACCAAGAAGAGAGGAGGATGGATAATATATTAGCCTCTCTTCTTTGGATTTTAACCTTTGTTTTTTTTGAGATTACGTGTCTCAATTCAGCTTTCCCTTCCATACAGGGTACCAATGATAGTTTTAAGGTTTTAGTGGTGTGAGTTTTGAGTTGTGGATTTCGAAATCTTGATAGTATCCATTTTTACATCTACGTTTTGAGTCTAACCAAGAATCATCATCAGGACAGAAACCCACCAGTAAGAGAGGAAGATGGATAATAGATCAACCTCTCTTCTTGAGTATGTGTCTCAATCCAGGTTCCCCTTTTGTACAAGGTACCAATGATAGTTTTAAGGTTTCTATGGTGTGATTTTTGAGGTGAGGAATTCTGAATCTCCACAATATCCCTTCTTATGTCTACGTTTTGAGTCTAACCAAGACTCATCATCAAGAAACAAACCTGCCAAGAAGAGCGCATGATGGATAATAGATCAGCCTCTCTTCTTCAGATTTTAACCCTTGTTTTTTCGAGATTACGTGTCTCAATCCAAGCTTCCCTTACGTACAGGGTACCAATGATAGTTTGAAGGTTTCTGTGGCATGATTTTTGAGGTGGGGATTTTGGAATCTCCACAGTATCAATTTTTACGTCTACCTTTTGATTCTAACCAAGAATCATCATTTTTTCGAAAGTATGTTTCTCAATCCAGGTTCCTCTTCTGTACAAGGTACAAATTATAGTTTGAAGGTTTCTATGGTGTGAGTTTTGAGGTGGGGAATTCAGAATGTCAACAATATCCATTCTTATGTCTATGTTTCGATTCTAACCAAGACTCATCATTAAGACACAAACCTGCCAAGAAGAGAGGAAGATGGATAATAGATTAGCCTCTCTTCTTCAGATTTTAACCCTTTTTTTTTCGAGATTACGTGTCCTAATCCAGGTTTCCCTTACGTACAGGGTACCAATGGTAGTTTGAAGGTTTCTGTGGCGTGAGTTTTGAGGTGGGATTTTCGGAATCTCCATAGTATCCATTTTTACGTCTACCTTTTGATTCTAACCAAGAATCATCATCAGGACACAAACCCGCCAAGAGGAGAGGAGGATGGATAATAGACCCGATTGTCTTCTTCGGATTTTAACCCTTTTTTTTCGAGATTACAAGTCTCAATCTAGGTTTCCCTTCCTTACAGGGTACCAATGATAATTTGAAGGTTTTTGTGGTGTGAGTTTTTAGGGGTGGAATTCAGAATCTCCAGAGTATCCATTTTTACATCTACATTTCGAGTCTAACCAAGACTCATCATCAGGACACAAACCCGCCAAGAAGAGAGCAGGATGGATAATTGATTAGCCTCTCTTCTTTGGATTGTATCCCCTATTTTTTCGAGATTACGTGTCTCAATCCATGTTTCCCTTCCATACAGGGTACCAATGAAGGTTTGAAGGTTTCAGTGGTGTTAGTTTTGAGTTGTGGATTTCAGAATCTCCACAGTATCCATTTTTATGTCTACGTTTTGAGTCTAACATAGAATCATCATCAGGACACAAACCCACCAAGAAGAGAGGAAGATGGATAATAGATCAACCTCTCTTCTCCAAATTTTAATCCTTGTTTTTTCGAGAGTATGTGTCTCAATCCAGGTTCCCCTTATGTATAGGGTACCAATGATAGTTTGAAAGTTTCTGTGGTATGAGTTTTGAGGTGGCGAATTTAGAATCTCCATAGTATCCATTTTTATGTTTACATTTCAAGTCTAACCAAGACTCATCATCAGGACACAAACCCACTAGGAAGAGAGGAGGATGGATAATAGATCAACCTCTCTTCTTCGAATTTTAACCCTTGTTTTTTCGATATTACGTGTCTCAATCCAGGTTTCCCTTACGTACAGGTTACTAATGATAGTTTGAAGGTTTATGTCGCATGAGTTTTGAGGTGGGGATTTCAGAATCTCCATAGTATTAATTTTTACGTCTACCTTTTGATTCTAAGCAAGAATCATCATTAGGACAAAAACCCACCAAGAAGAGAGGAGGATGGATAATAGATCAACCTCTCTTCTTTAGAGTTTAACCCTTATTTTTTCGAAATTATGTGTCTCAATCCAGTTTCCCCTTCTATACAGGGTACCAATGATAGTTTGAAGGTTTCTGTAGTGTGAGTTTTGAGGTGGGGAATTCAGAATCTCCATAGTATCAATTTTTACATCTACATTTCTATTCTAACCAAGACTCATCATCAGGACACAAACCTACCAAGAAGAGAGGAGGATGGATAATAGATCAGCCTCTCTTCTTCTAATTTTAACCCTTGTTTTTTCACGATTACATGTCTCAATCCAGGTTTCCCTTCCATACAATGTACCAATGATAGTTTCAAGGTTTCTGTGGTGTGAGTTTTGAGGTAGAGAATTTGGAATATCCATAATATCCATTTTTATGTTTACATTTCAAGTCTAACCAAGACTCATGATTAGGACACAAACCCACCAAGAAGAGAGGAGGATGGATAATAGATCAACCACTTTTCTTCAGATTTTAACCTTTTTTTTTTCGAGATTACATGTCTTAATCAAGGTTTCCCTTTCATACAGGGTACCAATGATAGTTTGAAGGTTTGTATGGTGTGAATTTTGAGATGGGGAATTAAAAATCTCCACAATATCCATTTTTACGTTTACATTTCGAGTCTAACCAAGACTCAACATTAGGACCCAAACCCGTGAAGAATAGAGGAGGATGGATAATAGATCAACCTGTCTTATTTGGATTTTAACCCTTATTTTTTCGAGATTACGTGTCTCAATCTAGGTTTCCCTTTCGTATAGGGTACCAATGATAGTTTGAAGGTTTCTGTGTAGTGATTTTTGAGGTGGGGAATTCAGAATCTCTAGAATATCCATTTTTACATCGACGTTTCGAGTCTAACCAAGACTCATCATTAGGACACAAACCCTCCAATAAGAGAGGAGGATGGATAATAGATCAACCTCTTCTTCAGATTTCAACCCTTGGTTTTTTGAGATTAAGTGTCTCAATCGAGGTTTCCCTTCCGTACATAGTACCAGTGATAGTTTGAAGGTTTCTAGGGTGTGACTTTTGAGGTAGGTAATTTGGAATCTCCACACTATCCATTTTTACATCTATGTTTCGAGTAAACCAAGACTCACCATCAGGACACAAACCCGCCAAGAAGAGAGGAGGATGGATAACAGATCAGCCTCTCTTTTTTCGATTTTAACCCTTTTTTTTTCGAGATTACGTGTCTCAATCTAGGTTTCCCTTCCGTACAGGGTACAAATGATAGTTTTAAGGTTTATGTGGTGTGAGTTTTGAGGTGGGGAATTTAGAATCTCCCTGTTGAGCGACTTAATTGTCAGATTAAACCTCTCAATATTAATTATCAATCCAGGAGTCATAAACGTGATTTGTACTACATATTGGCTTAGCTTAATGGTCAGAGTATAAATATATTCCTTTGTAATGATAAACTAGATACTAGAATGAAACACACATTTGCTCGCAAATAAACAATCTTGAAATAAAACTCACTGAAATAATTCCTATCAAGAAAACTCCATACTACAATTAAACTACAAATCAATCCTCAATCATGTAACATTCTCGCACTCGCATTCTACTTTTTAAATCTCCTATGATATCTTGAAAACCTAATCTATTTATTCCTCTCATCAACTTGAAATTAACACTCGAAACTGATCTCGATACAAGCAAAATGACACACACATTATTCTAATGATAACTCACACATTAAACTAACTCAAAATAATCTTCATAATAGATTCAAGATTCACACTTAACCAAAAAAAGTTATAATTATTGCTGGAAGAAAAACTACTTTACTCTATGTCAAATAACATTTAAAAAAATCTTGTTGAAAATCATATTGCAAATAACCTATGAGAAGTATTCTATATAGATGAAAGGAACTAATTAAAAAACAACCCTACTTCAAAATAAAATCATGTAACAAAATAATTAAAACTAAATCACACTGCATTCGAATTCATTTATTTCTACCTGCACAATCAAACCCATATTCAAACTTGCTCTTACAAGGAAATTATTACACTACGAAAACAAGAATAAAAAAATAAATCTAATTATTAACATTAAATCAAATGAATAAACAAATTAAATGCACATTAAATCTACAAACATTCAAAGAAATCACATAATGCAAAATATTGATTTAATATTTTAAATGGGCAAGGCTAACATACTCAAATTTCAAAACATTACATTCTATTCTAGTTCCATATTTAAACTCAAAAATTGGGTGCGCCCATTGTATTCGATTTTAACAAGAGTAATAGAGTATAAAACTATACTAAAATTCAAGCACATATAATAATTGTTTAGTTTATTAACGGGCACGATGCTATGGTGACTGAAATTATTTGGAGTTAAACCACACCTACCAAACATTCACACATTCATATAGAAATCAGAAACTATGCACACATATACTTATCTTACGCTGATTGATGAAGCTTGACTCCATATGTGGTGGGCCCTCCCATGCCTAGAGTAAGCTGAGTTACTGCAGCCCGAGAAAGATTTAAAACATGGAAGACTGGGATTCGAAATTAATCATGCACAATTTCTTCTGCTCACAACATTACCTGAAGGCGATGATGTATATTGAAAACAACATTGAGAAATCTATTTATACAGATCACAACAATCCCCCTATCTCTATTACACTCTGGCAAATTCAATTATGGTTCTACATCTGAGAAATCAACTTCACATGAGAAATTTTGGCTCTACGCATCTCAGAAACTTCGCTTTTACTCCTATCGAGCCCAACTCGTCTAATTGACAGACTCAAGCCCATTACATTCCATAAATTCCTTTGCGCTCTTTGCTAATTGATGGACGGACTCCCTATCCATCTCATTGATTGACTCCCCTCTTCATTAGTGCGTAACCCTCTGCTTTATAGAAAAAGCACTACCTTAATTAAGAATTGATTGTTGCATCAGATGTAAATTTAGAATTAATACAAATTGGTTCAAATTTGTTTCGAATTGGGTTCAGATTTATTTTAAATCGAATTTGTTCAAATCCAGTTTCTAGAAGAATGGATCTCACGCCTTGCTGGTAGAGACAATGCATAGGTAGCTGGGGCATCGAAAATGTTGTCGTTGGTGCCTTAATGCATAATGGAATGAGATGTTGACCCTTTCAATGTTGGGTGTTTTGAAATGTCGACTCCCTCCAGCGCGAAACAATGAATTTATTGATTGTGATTGCAGTATCACTATAACATGTATGTGATATCTAGCATCCCCATCGCCACAATTTTGGAATTTAATGTCGTGGAATGAGAAATCCACTAAATACCACGATAAAAAATAATTCCAAAGAACCTGGTTGCAATTTCTGATATTGCAGCATTTTTTGGTGCACACACAAGTAATTTGTACCCCAGATGGAGTGAAACAGAAAGAATTGAAATCAACATCGAGGTCTTCTCTGCAGATGAGCAGAAAAACCAAGAGTAAAGGTGGATTTTGTCTGAGATAGAAATTTTCGTTACAGAAAATATTTCTGGAATTTATTTTCACGTTGTGTTGGAGGTGGTTTGACGCGCAAAACCTTGGATGATGTCCATTGGAACAGACGCGATGGATCCAACTTGTTTACTACCACCCACCTGACCTATGGAGCTCGGACCTCATACAACTTGGCAGAGAGATTCCAAAAAAAAATAATACCACCTCGAATTTCTTAAATGGCAACCATCTGGATTTACTGATACAAACAACATAACACGGAAATTTACCCGAGCGACCCTGCACCATAATAATTATAATTGAAAATATTTGATGTTTTACCACTGCCTGTTCGACTATAATCAAAGCACGTCCCTCTTTTTATATTGAAATATAAACAGAACGATGGGTTTCACCATATAATTCTTTGAGAAGGAATATGGGTGTGATCCTTTTCGAGTGCTCGAATGTGTTCCTTCAAAGCTCTAGATTTGCCACCATGCTACAAAAGAATTCTCACCATCGACCTCATCACATATTTAAACACTCTCAACAAAAGAGCATTCATCATTTTCTCAAACATAGCAATCTATTGCCTCAGCTTCCGTTGCACAGAAATATGTTAGGACACCATCAAATGCAAGATCGTTGTAGTAAACAAATTGTAGATATTCTCGTACTAGATCATAGCTATAATTATAGCTCATGCCAAATTCATCATTGGCAAAATTAGCAGCATATATTTCCAACCCAGCATTATGTGCATCATTTACAAGACTTGTAGGAGGTTGTAGATATAAATTTGTATCAACAGGCCAAATGTAATCCTTGTGACCTAATATTCCATCAGCAAATGTCTTCACAAATCTTAAATTGTTTTTAAAAAAAGGAACCATATGTTTGATTTATTGATGGATCGACATATTGTTTTCCCATAATCCTTAGTATTATCTTTGTCTTTCTCCTCGTAATTCATGGTGCTATGGATTGTAAAAGCTCAACCTTGGGCAAAGAAATGTACTCCACTTCAATGGATTTTGATAGAGATAACATATATGATTGCGCACTTAAATTGTGCTCTTCATAAAATGATTGGTAAAATCAGATTTTTTTTAATCCCCAAACATAACCAAAATAGCAATATTCATAGAGACCCAATACGTTCACGTTCATAAATGATTTTCAGTGGAATATTCCCTTGATGATAAATCCTTCACAAATCCTAATTTTGCCAAACGGTTTTTGGGTTATATGAAAGATGGTGCTCTGAACAAAACCCACATCTCGAAATTTAGATATTTAGATCCATTTGGTCACAAAATTGATATTTTCACCTTCATCAATCTCATACTCAACTACCCAGCTGCTTGCTCAGCTGCTGCTTTTATGCAAGGATCTGTATTTAAATGTAGTTTTGTAGTAACTTATTCACCTTCCATCGCCTGCCATCACCTACCATCAAGAAGACATTTATTAACGAGACAATTTACACAAAACACTTATTCAACAAGGATTTATAATTTAATTATAAATGACTCTAATTAACAATATAATGGATAAAAAATTATTAAAATACTAGGTGCAATCATGTATCTATTTGATAAAAACCCTAAAAAATTGGACAAAGATGCAGCTCAACACCCCCCCATGCTGAACTTCTTGCACGTCCTCATGCAAGCCAAAACTATAAAATGGTGAAATAAGGTAGGGAAAATGTCAGCAAAGATTTTTAGCAAGTAAATATGAAGATTTCTAATGTTGTAATGCATTCATTCACCCACAACATCTAAAACCATGTGAAATGATAAAACAATATCAGGTACCAAAAGTAGACATGATGGACAAAATAGTGTTTGCACATACCTGTTACCTTGTCCCAAATGAATTCCATATTTTGTTTATGTCCAAAGTCTGATGATGAAAATCAAATTTTGTTGAAAAAGTGCAGTTTCAAAAGGAATAACACAAGATTCATGCACCTATTATAACAATCTCGTACCTAGGTCATTGTGTGGTTCTAATTGATGATGTCAATCAGAATCCATTTAATGTCAACCTGAGAAGGTAAACTTAGAAGTGCCACCTATAGGTCTAGAAAGATTCTTAATTTGTTCGAGATCTTTGGTTCTCTTACAAGAACATATTCAACAAGATCTCTTTCAATAACTAAACAAACCTAGATCAAATAATTGTTTGAGATCTATGGTTCTCTTACAAGAACATATTCTACAAGATCTCTTCCAACATTAGAACATATAATAAGAACTTAAAATTTGAAATGAAATAAACCTAGATCTAATAATTGTCTAAGATCTTATGGTTCTCTTACAAAAACACTTTCAAATAATATCCTTCCAATATTAGAACATTTAACAAAACTTAAAAGCTGAAATCAAACAAAAACATAAATTAAGTTATACCTAAAATAAGAAAATAAGCATGCAAGTGAGGCCATGGGGGCCCTCCATAACTCCACAAGCACGCCACTTCAAAGGAGACTCATATGTAGAAGCAAAATCAAAGTATGATTCTTTATTTCAAAATCTCCATTACAAACCAACTCTAAGGTTACAACTCTAAGCTTCTAAGATTACATACTCCAAAATTCTAAGATTACAAAAACTTCAAGATTACAAATGGAAGAGATTGTACTCCTATTTATACCATGGAATGAGTAAAAAATTCATAATGATCATCCACTAATCTCTCTTTAGTTCCATACATCTCTCAACCATCTAGACACATAACCCCCTATTGTCCTTGATCTTCTCCATGAGATCATGATCTTCTCCATGAGGTTTATCTTCTCAAATTCGAATTTGATCATTCAAGGCCACATAAAGGTGTCTTGGAAGCTTCCTTGGCACCTACACATGTCACAAAAACAATCCATTTTCCATATATGAAGTAAAATATATTATTTTCTAATATTTAATCAATAATTTCTCTTAAAAATGCTTAAAAATAAATAATATTTGGAAGATATAAATGAGACCCATTAATGGTGAATAATAAGGAAAATGGAGTGACAAGGTGGTGAATAATGAGTGATATAATGGAAGCATAGGTGAAAAATGTATGGTAATGAGTGATATTTTCATGACATTTTGAAGCCTAAACAGTCATGCAGCACATATTTAGAGGCAACTACAATCGATACGCATTGTCGGCAACCAACACCTTGTGAGTAATCATCATTAAGTAATTAATCACTCTAAATACCATGAAACTTAAAATGAGTTATGATACCAATCAGCAACCTCTTTATTGAACACTCTAAATTATGTTATCATTCGGATTCAAAAATAAATTTTCTCTTTAATCTAGTACAAATAATTACCTTCACTAAGGGTACCACTTCATTAAAGATTCATGATTTTTGAAAGATAGAACTCAAAGCATCATCTTAAATTCGTATTAAGACCATTGTCGAGGAAAAAGGATGATTCTTAGGGAAAGAGAAGGATAACCAAGAAAATCATAGTACGCAGTTAACTCTAATACCACAGGCATGGCCCTGCTGCCCGCAGGTGTCCATAACCTTGACAGGGATGTATTTTAACCTAGCGAAATGTCATTATCCCATTTACTAGATATAGATTCAGAGTTTGTTTATTTGACTTTTTAGATGAAGGCCACTATCCTGGCTTGGTAACCAGTTGATGGCAGTGCCACCCACAAAAAATATCATGGATGAACAGGCTGGCTCGTGATGAGATCTCCTATCTTCCAGCTTTTGGGCTGAAAGCCATTACTCTGGCTTGGTGACCAGGAGCAGTAATGTCATGCATTCTAGGTCTCATGATCATGGTAGGTTGGCTCATCATGAGACCTCCTATCCTTCCATAAATCTTTGTAAGCTCTAGTTATGATTAACCTTAAAGGTTACTAAATAAGTGGGGAGACAAATCTACTCCTTAAGAGTACATGATGGCATGAAAAGTTTTTAATGAATAATCATTGCTGGCTAATTCCTCTACCCTAAAGACTTGTTAAAGATATCCCAGACAATGACTGAAAGGTTCTTTGAGTTAAGAATGCTAGTGATCTCCTGAATAGCTCATTATGATCTTAACTAGAGTGTTCCACCATATGGGTTTTACAATAGTACCTTCTAAGAGAAACTGAAAATATATATCCCAGACGACAACTTATTAGAGTGATTAATCATGGTTACTTTTGCAAAATCATAAGGTATTACAGTGAACTATACTCAACAAGATTTGTCACAAATGTGTGTGTTAAAAACTAATGTGGAGAAAATTATTTTTAATAGCCATGATTTAAAATTCAAAACCCTCATAGCATTGTAACTGCTTTATTAATTTATTCTCCTACCCTATTGTTACATAGTAATTTGTCACCGTCCCTGCAATCCCCCATCCCGCACATTGGAGGGCTTATTCCGTGACCTATGAGTAGTGAAATGACCTGAAACCACTTTCATGGCATCCCCCTTTACAAAGACAATCATTCCCCTGAAGACAATTTCCTGTGAAAAGCCCTAAAAATAACCTTTTTTGCCTTGGCATGACTAGCCAGTTTAGCCCTCGCGCCAATGGGGGAAATCCACCAAAGAGGGTGCACCAACTGGCGCTCTATCCCAGTGTATCACCTGTGCCAGGCTTAATAAGGAGTGTTTTTTAAAAATAAATGGCGGAAGTTTGATTCCAACCAACTCCTGAACGAGTCTCTAAAATGAGTTGGGAGGTTTGGCTCTAGATCTCCATGTAGGGGAAGTGGTTTTCCACCTATCATGGAAGCTTCCTTGAGGATAGGGCCAATCCCACCATTGTAGGGATCCCAACTCCCCTTCCACCATCTATATAAGCTTGTCATTTTCCCTTTGCAAGCTAGCCTGAATAGAGCTGAATCAGTAGTAAGGAGATTATCGTCAGACAGTCGAAGAGAGAGAGAGACTTGTCCCATTCCCAACGAGCTTTACCGAGACGTACTCCTCTGTCGACCCAGCGAAGGAAGATCCACCGTCAGAGCTCAGGTTGTATCTTTCTTTGTTCTGATCAACAATAAACAACTTCGATTATGGTTCCACTCAGATGTTCATGTTTTATGTTATGAGTTGTATCTTCTCTGACTGATACATAGTTGCATGTATTAGGTTTTACGCTTGTTTGTTTGTTGTTTCTTCGTGTACGCGCAGGTGTTCAATCATGCTAGGTGGAAGAATTGTGATCTTCCATAACAAAGGATGGAAGCACCATCTTCTATGCAAGAAACAATAATGTAGGACTTAAGGTAGGCCTCTTGTCGCATCTCAATCTTTTGCAATTAGGAACTTGCCTCTTAGCGTGACTCGGTTGTTGCTAGACGTGATCTGGGCTAGTAGGGATCGCCTCTGTCTATAGAGGGGATTTACCTCTCCAAAGAACTGGTGACTCTGCTGGGGAGAAATTGATTGGAGTTTGTCTTGTCTTTTTGGTTGATTTTGGTCTTTGCCTGCTTGATCAGCTCTTGTGGTTTACTCTTTTTCAGTGTTAAACTTTTGTTTAGCCTCACCATCTCTGATCTGCTTCTTGATTTCTCTTTTTCATCTTTTCCATTAGTAAACTCGACTGGCGCGGTTTTTTCCCTGACAGTCGCACCAGCTGGCACATGTTGCCAGTTTATCACCCATGTCAATCTTGTTCTGGCGCTATTTGCAGCCTGATAGTCGCGCCAATCCTGTAAGGTGCTAGGGTTTGCTTCTTTTTGGGCTTTCTGAGCTGGGTCTATGGTTTTGGTGTCACTTTTTCGACTGCCTAAGTGTTCTGGAGCCTTTTTTGACTGAGTGTGACCTTCATCCTCTAGTTGTTTGCCCTATTCTATCGATTTTACATTCTAGCCCTAGGGCATCTAAGTGCTATAGTGTGTCGAGCCTCCCGTGGGATTTTTTGGTCCTCATTTGATCAATCAATTTCATTATTGCTTCTCTGCATTCATTTGGTAGTTTTCCACTGTTTTATTTTGTTATTTGAGTGATTGGATTCCTCTTCATTCGAATTCCACTTTGTCTCGTTTTGAGCCTACATTACATGGTTCATTTGAGTCTTTGGGATTTCTCTTTGATTTGAGGGACTTATTTATCAATTTGAGATTTGATTGTGTGTTTGGCATTGAGTGAACTTTATTGTCTTTTCTTTTTTTCTATCACTTCTCAAATTGTTCTTTTCATTAGTTTTCATTTTGTTTAGTGCACTTTGCTCTTAAACATTGAAAATACAAAAAATATCTTTTGCTCTGGATTAGTTAATGTAGATTGAATAGTTTCTGTGTTATTAGTGATTTGTAGCTCTTAAAGAAAATATTTTAGTTTTCATTAGTGTGAATTAGAGACACTAGTGGTTGTCTTGTGATCATTTTTTTATCGCGTGAAAGCTCTCAACCTTCCTGTAGTTAGTTATTCATCGAACGAAATGATACATTGTGGCATGTAGTGTGCATTTAGGGGATTTTGAGACATAAAATTCGGTAGGGCCTGGAAATTGAAACATAATTGAAGATCAACATTAAAATTTATTCAATTTACCTTAAGGCAGCATTGAAACATTAACGAAATATTTAGAGGTCTCGGCTAGTGACGTGTTCCAGCGTCGTTAAACCTAGTAGCTGTCGTTCGCCTCTTGGCTTTAGACAGCACTAGTACGGACTTGTGCTCCTCGTACCATTGCGTATATAAAGGGATACCCCACTAGGTTGCTATCCCTTATCCGTAGGAAGTTGAGTCTACTACCTTATACCTGTGATATACCGGACACATCATTTGGGGAGATTGCCTGCATGTACGTCAAGTCCTTGGTTGATTTCTTTTTCATTTTGAAACCAAGGTGTATATTGCAGTTCACAGATATCTGGTACACCCTTTGCCTAGATTACAAGAGTAGTCATTTTTATCTTTTCTAACTCTTTAAATTTGAAAGGATCATCAAGCGCTTGTCCTTTCACGCTTATTTCAAAACTGAAAGAGATAGATTCACCTTTCGTCTGTTTCTCGACTCTTAAAACATGAAACGATGAAGTTTCTAAGTTTCAATGTGGTAAAATAATTCACCTGCGATCACAAGCCCTGTTAGAATTTTCTTGTTGGCTGTTTGATTGTGTGCCTTGATTTTTTTGGTAGCCCGTGTGTTTCTGTTTGGTATCTTCCTCTTGTCATTACTGTCACAGTGGCGGAACCCTCAGTTTCGTATACTGGTAGTCCGTACATAGACGATTCGTCAGAGGTCTCTCAATCCTCTGCTAAACCTCAGCAGCCCATCGTCTTCAAGTTTCCCGATGGGGGACTGGTTTTATCTGAGCTTCCCTTTGGAGGACCAGTTGAGTTCAATTGGCCCTTATCCAATGCTTGGTTTGGATTCGGAGTAGGGGAACATTTCCCTCCTCTTACATCGAGTTCACCTTTTCTAGCTGCTGTTATTCCTCCTAGTCCTCATCGTCTTCTAAAAGATCTAGCGGCAGGTTTAGATATGGGCTCATCCAGTCATTCTCCTAGTGAGGAAATCCCCACGTCTGGTGAATATTACCGGTTGTTTCTAGAAGACAACCTTGAGTTATCTATCCTGTCTTCGTCGAGTCCTTCGCTTCCAGCGGGGTATAGATCCTTAAGTCAGATTATGACTGTTGTCGCCTCTATGGGGATATCAACTCCTTCTACAAGGCCGGTTATTCCTTCGTTGGGGATGTCTCCAAGGACACCCCTCACGTCATCCCCTCAGGTCACTTCAGTACTTGTTAGGCCCACTGTCTGTGTGGCCGCATCTACACCCGCTATTACCACTCAGTCCGTAAGGACTGCGTCGCTTCCCGAAGACGTCTATATAGCATCTGCTATTCTGGAGAACATTTATCTTGAAGAGTATCGATTATCCCTAAAAAAATCGAACTCCGAGGTTGGTCAATCCTCCCAAGATCCCAACCGTCCATATTTTTCACATTATGCACACGATGGTACACCCGTTTACATTTTTCCATATCAATACGATGAGCAAGGAAACCCTTTACGTTTACCCGCTCCAGAGGCATATCAGTATGGTCAAGGTTTTCTGTCTAATCAGGCTCGGCAACCTTCCAACCCGCAAGGACAACCCTTTTAGGTCCAACCTTCGGACCAGCCTGGTTATCTTTATGACCCGCAAGGATAGCCCTTACAAGGCCAACCTTCGGGCTATCAGGGGTTGTTATACGGTCCGCAAGGACAGTCCTACAACCCTTCAGGTCAACCTATGCAACCTCACCCTGTGGTCCAACCGAGGCAACCTCAAGGACCCACAGGACAACTGGGGCCGTTGTACGGTCCTGGGGGGAAATCCAACCTTCTCAACCTATGGTGCAACCTCTGCAACCTCAGTTTCCTATTGGTACGAATGTTGCACACCCAGGACCTTCTTATGGTTCTGTCGCAAGTCAAACCGGTTATCAGGCACAACCTAGCCCCATTCCACCACTAGGCCAACCGGCCCATCCAGCACAGCCTAGTGTCCCACATCAGCCAAGTCAACCTGTGCAACCTGTTCACCCGAGCCAACCTGTTCAACCAGGACAGCCTATTCAGCCAGGTCAACCTGTCCAACCAGGCCAGCCTGCGCATCCTGTCAACCCTGCCCAACAGCCGATTTACTCGATGCCACAACCAAATCAGCTGGTGCACCCTACTTATCAGGCTCAGTAGGGCCCCACCTATTAGCAGCCTGCTCAACCCCAAGTAAGTTATTATCCTCAAGGTCAATCACAACCAGTTTACAACCTACCCCAAGGTTCTAATTATTATCTTCAACAACCAGGCTATACCTATACTCAGCAGCCAAATCTGCATACTGCTCAAACGGGGCCGACATATAATCAGGGTCCATACCCTGGTTATCAACCCCCGTACACTGGTTACCATCAACCGTATCAGACTGGTTATACGGCCTATACCCCCTATGGTCAGAATCCCCCGGGATAGAACCAATGGGGGAAAGGATATGCTCAACCAGTGTGGAGTATAGGTACAGGTCCTTATCGAGGGCCTGGCATGCCTTTCAATATGTAGTTGTCGTTCTTGGCCACCTTGGAATTACCGGACGTTTCTAAATTAACCAATGATATGATTCTTCACAATCCTTATTGGCCTCTGGTTCCGACCAAGGTACCCGGTGACTGTCCTAAGTTTGAAGGTAAAGCTGGCAAGGACCCCCAAGCTCATGTAATGACCTACCATCTGTGGTGTTCATCCAACTCTTGGGTGGATGATTCAATTCGTCTACGTCTCTTCCAGTGCACTCTTACCGATGTTGCCGCTAAGTGGTATATAGAATTACCCCATGGCATCTTTCAAGACTTCAATATGTTAGCTATGGCTTTTCCAACTAACTTCCAATTACTGGCTTGTTACGAAGCCGAGACACATCTCCTGACTTCTTTGAAGCAAGATAAAGCCACCCACATGTCCGATCATATTCATGAGTGGCGACGTCGTCGTAGACTAATAAAGTTTGATATAACTGATCAACTACTAACTCATTGGTTCACCACCTCCTTCATTAGAAAAATCGCTCAAGATTATGGGGGCATGTGTGACTGAAGAACATGTCATCGCATGTGCCCAGTACCTGGATCTGGTGTACTCTCAGTCTAGCACACTTTATGATATTTTGACTGATTCTCCATGCCCGGGAACCTCTAAAGAACCACCTACCCCAGCGGTGGATGGTGTCATTGGTTTCGTTTCTCAAAATTCTCAAAAATCCTCAAATGGGAAGCAGAAGTCCAATTCTTCCAATAATTCTGCTCTTCTTGCCCCTCCAGATTATGGCAAGACTGCAGAGGTCAACGTCATTTAGGCTAATCCTACGGAAAAGGCCTCCAAAGGAAAGAAGAAGGGAAAAGGAAATTCCAAACCCGACGTCCAAAAACTAGAGTCTTCTAAACCTCGTACTGATGACGGTTCCCAATGTAAACCGAAGTACCCCTGCCTTATCTGTGAAGGAGACCATTATACCAAAGATTGTCCCCGACGATCTGAAGTTAGTCAACTTCTGAAAGGCTCCAAAGGGACTCTAGAGGTTCTCAAAGAACCATTCCCGTCTCAGCAAACCTAGATGGTTGACCAGCCTTCACCATCTGTACCATTTGGGTCCCAGGTATTTATGATGAATGGTGTTGCACCTGTCTCAATTTCTACACATTCAAAGGATTATGCTAGATCGCACCAGGCAGCTGGGAATGAATTTGTGGATGGCCCACCTCCCCCACCTGTCTCTGGTCCTTTGGAAATTGAGAAGCCCAACACTGAACCTATTGTGAGGCCACCTTCTAAAGGTGTTCTACGAAGATCTTCCTACAACCCAAATGCCCGTGCCACTCAGCACTACAGTATTGTTGAGGATTTGGCACAGGCGCCTTCTACCATGTCTGCATTGGAAGTGCTTCAAAGTTTCCCATCGCAATGGAAAGCTCTATTATCTGCAATTGGTGGAATCGATCCCACCGATTCTAATCTTCACACCTTCGACCTAGAAAAATTTTTCCCCTATCTTCCATATCAAATTGCTCTTGTTATACAAGTTAGGATCAACGACCTCAACATCCATAGGGCCATTGTGGATGAAGGTGCTTCCACCTGTGTTATGTCATCCGCCTGTTGGAAGGCCATCGACTCTCTGGCTCTCACATCGTCTCCCAATGCCTTAGAAACATTTGATGGTCGAGAATCAAAACCCCTGGGTGTTATTGAGAGTTTTGCAATTACATTACAGGGGAAAATAGTCAATGTAGAAGTAGAAGTGGTTAACACCAAGCTTAACTACAATCTTCTTCTTGGCCGCAGTTGGACTCACGCCATGCTATGCATGCCGTCCACCCTCTTCCAGCTTCTTAAGTTCCCTCATGAGGGCAAAATCGTCACTGTGGATCAGTTGTCTTTCTTCACCTCATCCTTTGAGAACAACGTTCCTTACGTGGATCAGATCCCCAATCCCACTGATAGTGTAGGACCCGATCTTTTCAAGGACCTCGTCCTCATGGGTATTTTTCCCACGCCACCACCGTACACCATTCAAGTTAATATGGTCTCTAGGTCTAATGACCCTTGGATCATCCCTTCGCCTGAACAGGTGACCTCTTTCAGATAATCGATGCCGTTAACTCCAGTTGAAATTAATTATTGTCAAATCATTGCTGCATCTGATCCTCCTCCCGAACATGCCCCTTCGAGCATGGTTCTGGATATATATTCTCAATCCCCTTGGCTTGGCAATGAAGCTTCGCCTGACCCTTTAAGAGAATTTTTCCCTTCTGATGAAGCTATTGTTGAAACCATGTCTCTTGAAGATCTACCATGGAGCGATGGTCATCATCGTTCCTTGTTCATGCCTGGCCTGGGGGAAATGTTTGATTGTCTAGCGTAGGATGTATCCAGTTATCCCCCTTCTGAGCCTCCTCCGTTGAACTCGTCAGAGCATAATTCCTCTTCTTGTGTCAAGCTCCTAAAAAAATGAAACAAGTTGCAATGAGGACAGTTTTTTTAAGTGTGTCAACCTTTTTAAAATAATGAAACATGAGCCCATTCAATTTGAGTTTTGTTAGATTTAGATCAAATCTCTTGTGTTTTGAACCTTCACTCCATTTCCTATGGACTGAAGCTTGGGGGGCATGTACCTCGAATTGAGACACCATGCTGGGGGGCATGCCCATTTTCCTCATCCCAAGTATATTTTACATTTGTGATTAAGTTTGCATAAAAATAAAACTCATTTCCAAGCATAGTTTTCATGTGTGCTTTAACGTGTGCTTTTAAGCTTGCGTAAAAATAAAATGTGTGGTAATGCACTTTGTGAAATTTCCATTGGGTTGTTTGTTATGAATATCATATAACTAATGCATTAGATAACATTTTATTAGACATTTGCATATCATATAAAAACATCATCACATGTAAAAAGATCCATCCAGAAATAGATATATATATGTCGAATAGTTTGCAGTTTGTGTACATCACATAAAATAAAAAATATACATGTCTGTCTAATAATAGCCGGAGACAACATGTCTCTCAAAAATATGCATATAAAATCCGTAGATGGCTAATCATCGTGGTGCTCGTGGTAACATGTCACCGCACGCACCAATCGCCTTAGCAGTCAATGGAGGCAACTAGGCACCCCCACAGTGTGTTGCTAGTAAGCCAACGGGACGTCTGCCAGCCGTGCATAGTCCGGGATTCCCCAGGTGATACCCTCTAGGTTCTGGATCAGCTCAGTCCCTTCGCCACCCTCATCTTGAGGGTAATATGCGATAGGGGTCCTCCATGCAATGGGAGACATGCCCGTGGGCCTCTCTGGGCCAACATCTGGATACACATAGAACTGTTGTTAGAATAGGCATGTATAAAAAAAAAATCATAAATACATAAAAAATCAAAAATAGTCATACCCAGCTCCTCGTCCCAGTCCTCCCCCTCCGGAAGTGGAAGATCTGGGTCTCCCATGAAGTCAGTACCTGCATAGGGCCAATCCTCAACTACAATCAGCTTACACTGTAACCATACAAAAAACTCAAGCCTCCAGGACATCTGCTGGCCCCCTCCTAACTTGGGCATAAGTGCTGCCCATTGAGCCATCCTTGGCTCCCTCAATGACGGCTTGGCGACTATCGCCCCTTGGCCCTGGAAAATTGGCAATCATTCCAGAATGAACGACACCAGAATGGAACCATACCCAAACTGTTTTAGTTTGGCATTCTTGCACTTTGTCAGCTTCCGTTTGATGTTTTTTGTCACGGCAATGGCCCAATCAAAAAGTGTAGGATTCATGCATTCAGAGGCTAGTAGGATCTGTGCTTTGGTTGCCTCATGCGGGGCCTGTGATCCCACAGCCCGTGTAATGGTGTGAAGCACTACTCGAAGTGCTAGATCGCGGACTCTGTGGATGTCTACTTTCCCACTGCCCGATCCTGTTTGTGCCCCTGGACACACTCTTGCCATTACCATCTCCATTTTATCCCCAGAAGATCTACTACCTTTCATGATTGGCACTAGGCCTCTGTGTGACAATTCGGTTATGAAATAAACATCAGAGACTTCGAGTGCTAGTACTTGGTCTCGGAGTTTGAACACTTCTTCATTATTGTCCCATATGCTAACCAAATACTGCAATAGCTCAGGTTGAGCTCTCAAACATGGTGTGAGGAAAAAATTCTTGAGACCACAGTCCCGGAGGGTGTTAATGCAAGCTTCATTTTACATGGCCATTTCGTCCTCTTCCCTATGTTCCCTCTCCTTCCACTCAATCACCATTGTGGCTGGATATCTGCACCAACATGGTCAAAAATACCTTATTAGATCTCTGCAACACTTAAGAATTTATTTGAGTGGCTTACATTTTGACAAATCAAAGCGGAAATTTCAGTTGCACCATTGGCACGATTTTTTCCCTAACAGTCGCACCAATTGGTGCAACCCCTTTGCAAAAAGGAGCTAATTGGCGTGGGTCTGTGCCCGATACCCATGCCAATTGGTCGAGCCCTAAATTTGCAAAAGGTTCCCCCAGAGGTAAAATACACAATGGAAATTTGCAAAAAATGAATCAAAACAAAGCTAAGGGGAGCGCCTCTTACCTGGAACGAACGAGAATTTGGATGATGTACTGGATTGGTCGCAATCACCATCGCAAGTTCGCACACCAAAAGCTCATTGTTTCTCTCCAAATAAGGTAAAAAGTAAAAGTGAATATGTTTTACTATTTTTGGCATATTTATAACTTTTCAAAGTCAAATTAGGTTTTGAAAGTCATTTTTCCCAATATTTTAATATATTTTGTGGAAAAATGGATTTTACGCTCGCTTTCATGTGCATCAACAATTTTTTACGTAGCTTGGACGGTGATATGAGTTGTATTTTATACTTTTTCGGACTCGGTAAAAACATGAAAAGGTCATTTATGGAGTCATCTTTCAGCTCTTTTTTAACTCTCTAAACATGAAAATATTGTCGAGTCCCTTGTTGTTTCGATCTCATTAAAGTGGCTACAAAACGACATCTACCCAGTATACGTTTACCCCTTTTTCAGGCTGGGATAGATTATTTATGAAAAAGGAATACCCTAGCCTATCGCGACTAGGAGGTTTTCTTAGAAATAGTTTTCTACCTTTTCGGATCTGAGGAAATATTTACGAAAAGGGACTGCTGGATTTTACTGTTCTGTTGTCTTTTCAAACTCTCTAAACATGAAAAGACACTGAGTTCTTCCTTTTTCAGACTCGTTAAACCCTGATGACATCAGATCTAGTCGTAATGATGATATTCGAGTTTCTCCTTCCTAGGGCTCGTTAAATGTACTAGGATGGATTCGTCCGAAGGACAAACTTATATTACAAGAATATGCTATCCCCTTCAAGCTTTTTCTCAAAAATAATTGGAGTACTCGCCAGAAATGGTGGGGAAAAATGGAACCAGTATCGTCATCGTGTCGGCAGTATGTTGCTCTTGAACATGGCACTTTTTTGCATTCGTGTCAGGTTGGGGACATCTCATCTCACTCTCTGTTTGCCTCCGTGCGTTTGGGTAATATTTTTTGACCCCTAATTTTCTCTTTCCCTCATCATCATGACCTCTGATCTTTTGATGTCAAATACTGCCAAATCTACTGTCGTGATGCTGATATGTTCAAGAGAAGTTGACCTTTGCAAGTTTCAACCTTCCTCTGATTTTCGTCTGATCCTAATTCACAAGCATTACATTCCTCTGTCTCATGTCGATGATGTGGGAAACACTATGGCCCACCTTCAATCAAGGTTACTTCTTGTCGACTTCAACTCATTATCCAGGAAGCTAATCTAGAGACTCCCTTCCGGTACCTTGGAGCCTGCATGCCTCAATGGCAAGTTCTTCGCATTCGACACAAGGTTTCCATCATTAACCTTCGATCAGATGATTCTTTGGGTGTTTGAAGCCAGCTCACTATTCACATTCTGTGGATTGTACCTATAGTACCTTGAGGGCCATTTTCATCATTGGTGGTTCCTCTCGCATTTGTTAACAACTTTCATCATTGGCTGGTAATCAGACGATGTTCTTGCATCTTCGAATTCAACTCACTTATTCACATGCCTGAACTTGTACTTTTTTCAGGTTGAGATGGAGCGCAAGACCCTGGATTTTTTCTGATAGGATCCAGGCTACGATTTTTTGGATTATTCTGATTGGTTACATGACTCATTGATTGGATGGTTGCGACCATACCTGAGTCTATTTATCGATCCTTACTGAATGGTTGCGTCCATTCCTTGGAACTTGATTATTGTATACTCCATTACGGATGGTTGCGCCCATACCACATATATATCATGTATTTGAGATATCAGTTGTACTTGTCTACGCAGGTTTTCCGATGGCAGTGTTTTGAGTTGGGCACGTTCTCGTAAAGCATTTCACCCCTCTCTCTCTTTCGGGCCTCATGCTTTAGGGGGCATTTGTTACACAGTAATTTTTCACTGGCCCACACATTGGGGGGCTTATTCCGTGACCTGTGAGTAGTGACTTGACCTGAAACCACTTTCATGGCATCCCCCTTTACAAGGACAATCATTCCCCTGAAGAAAATTTCCTGTGAAAAGCCTCAAAAATAGCCTTTTTCGCCTTGGCGTGACTAGCCAATTCAACCCTCGTGCCAATGGTGGAAATACACAAAAGAGGGCATGCCAACTAGTGCTCTGTCCCAGTGTATCACCTGTGTCAGGCTTAATAAGGAGTGTTTTTTAAAAATAAATGGTGGAATTTTGATTTCAACCAGCTTCTGAACTAGTCTCTAAAATGAGTTGGGAGGTTTGGCTCTGGATCTCCATGTAGGGGAAGTGGTTTTCCACCTATCATGGAAGCTTCCTTGAGGATAGGGCCAATCCCACCATTGTAAGGATCCCAACTCCCCTTCCACCATCTATATAAGCTTGTCATTTTCCATTTTCAAGCTAGCCTGAATAGAGCTGAATCAGTAGTAAGGAGATTATCGTAAGACGACCAAAGAGAGAGAGACTTGTCCCATTCCCGTTGAGCTTTATTGAGACGTTGTTTTGGGGAAAATAACCCTAGAGGTTCGTTGGGTTACAACCTCCACAGAGCAGGGGCATGCTACTTAAGAAGGACTCACACAACCATACATGTTCATGAAAAACTAAATAGAGTAGATCGAGGAAGTTACCCATAGGTCCTACGGTTGCTGCATCCCGTGGTCCAAACCCTCAAGAATCGTCCTTCCTTCTTAACCTCGGAAGACAAGAAGAAACAAGCACGAAGAACTGGTTGTACAACATATATCTACTCTAAATGTTAGTGAAATCCATATGAAACATTAGATAAACCATAATGAATGCTTAAATAACAATATTCTCATATATGCAAGCAGACACTAACACGTATATTTCGGGAACAAGATGGTACTTTTGTATTATAAATAGCATGTACAGAAATAACAAGTGGAGATATCACTTGAATCCTTCCATGATCTTCGAGCAGACCATCGTCCGGATCCATCCCACCCTTGCCTCGCTAAGATTCCTTCCAAACTGGTGCATACGAGATGACACATAGGAAGATGAGCATCTCCAGGAAACAAAGGTTTTCTATAATGAGCTGGGAAGTGCAGGAGGCACGGGAATTCAGACTTGGATAGGGAATACCAACAGAGTATAATATCAATAAATTATCTCTCTCCTTAGGCCATACACATGAGGTGCTTTTATACTCCCTCAAAGTAGTTTCAACAGTTGGAAACAGTTGGCCACGTGCTGGGGTGGTTGAACTACCTGAGTAACCATCAACCCAGCCTGAAAATAGGGAAGTTTTATATATTTTTTAATGATTTTAATGGCATACGCGGAAAATTGCATGTGGACTCGCGTATACACGCGGAAAAGTCTGGGCATAATCGCATATGGGGATTTTTACACTGTTTTTTAGTGAACTTGTCCAAGTCTGTAGGAATGGGTGCCCAAAGCCATAAAAGCAATCATGAATCATATGAAGGTGAGAAATGATGCTATAACAGATGCCCCCTAATATATGAGGTCAGAAGGGGTACATGATGGCCGAAATGTATTATGCACATAGAAAGAACTTCGCAAGGACAAGAGAGGACTTCACCAGATTTCAGGCTGCCAAAAACCAATGAAAGAAACCAGAGAGTCAACTCATGCTGAGGCGGGCATACCCATGCTCAGTCAAAAATACATCATATGGAAAGTACTGAAATAGATCCAACATGTATACAAGTATAGCTGAACTGTAAGTACACAGTGAATCATCTGAGCATGGCCCAGAAATATAAGTCTGAATCAATGTCCAAGTATCACATATAGAAAGTTGATCAAAGATGGTGCAACTGGATGTCTGATCAAATAAGTAACTGAATCTCCAAGTACCGGATCATAAGAGGTGGATCAAACGGTACAATCACGCAACTCGGGAGCCAACATATAAGATGCTGTTGTACTGAACTGCAACATATAAGGGTGGACGGCATCACTGGCAGAAACTGAATGAACTGTCAAAAGTGAACCGAGAAATGCTGATGCAACCCGAGGTCTTCACCGATCACTATGGCACAATTCTACACAATGGGAATAAATGAGCTGAATTCGACCATGTGAGAAATCGTTGGATTACCGGTCAATGATGTATACCATTAACCAACACGAGACAACCCACCAATAATGAAAATGAGTGTCAAGGTGGCCCAGTACAATCTAACAAGTGCGAATAAAGAGTTGAAGTCGAACACTTGAAAAAATCTACCAATCAGGAGGCAATGACGAATCCCCACTGTCGATAGCGAAGAGTCTGCCACTAATGACTGCAAACCCTAACGTACTGACAAAAAGACTCTAGATCCTATTCCCAGAGCAATGAGTCGGAGTCGATGGGAAAATATCTGCTGGAAGGAAGGCATTAAGGCATCCCACATCAGTCCAGCGCAAGTGTAACCCGTAGGCCAAGATTTGGAAGGAATCAGACGAAGTAGAGTGATGGAACCAAACCGAAGTACGTTTCCGACATGCACAAGATGAAGCTAGCGCACGGAAGAAACCCTCTGAACCAACCAATAATGAAAGCTGACACAGAGGCGAGATATCCACCAATAGGGTCAAATGGAAATCAAGGTATTGCATGAATCCCAAGTGTGATAATGTATGCTGACGTCGAACACAGGGGAAACCACTCAGTCAAAGACCCATAATGATGATCAAATGCTGAGCACAAGGTCACCTATCAATGATGGAAATAGGGCTAGGGTGCGGCTCTAGGTTTGCTCTCAGAGCAATGTGTCGTAGTCGATAAGAGACAAACCCGTCGGCAAGAAGTCAATGGGGACCTTCTCAAACCAGCACGAGTAGAAGACCAAAACATCTGATGTGATAGAACAAGATACTGACCAGACCGGGAAGGCCGACTGAATAATGAGTCAAGAGACACTACAGAATGGCCGACTCTGGTTAGACTTCCCTTGAACAAAAGCACGACTCGTGATGACCACGGTAGTAAAAAGGGACACTGTATGAGTCTGTTATGCAAGAGGCAGGAAAAACTCTCCATATGATTGGAAGAGATAACCAACCGGGGGAGAACTGACAAGTGAAACATGGTAAAGGCTGAACCTAGGTCAAAACTGAAAACCATCCCAAATGAAGGAAATATATAAGTATATGTGCTTTGTTCAAGGGCGACAAACTGACTCTGTACTGCCATCAAAACAACAAAGATACATCTCGTTCCCGCTCTTTTTGTTATATTTTATTTTTTTGTCTTTTTCATATAATAAGCCTGAAAAATAATAAAAGAATGCTATGGTACAATGGATAGAACGAGTATCAAGAAATCAGATGCACTAGTTCCTGGGATTGGAACAATCCTATGCTCAATGCAAGGTGGCGAAAACTGGTAAGTGATACTCAGAGGAACGTTCCATCCATGGGTAAAAAGGTGTCAAGTCGTGACAGCTAAGTGCATGCAATGGTTAACTTGTACAGAAAGTCAAGGTCAAAAGTTGGCTTAAACATCGAGTCCAAATGAAGCCGGCTAAAGGCCAGGATAAACAAGTAGCCAATATGCAATGCGGTAATACAACTTAACGACACCAGGGAGCCTCTAGGGTATAAGCCAGAAAAATGATAAGTGATGAAGGAGAAGAATGAAGCTTCAACACAAAAGACATGGCGGGACTAAAGAGGACTCCCGAGCCTACATAAAAGCAGCATGGGCAACAAGTGATAGCGAGGAACTAACTAGGAAGCCCATGTAAAGGAAGGCTCTACCATCAAGTCATGATTAAATAATCGGCGAGTGAAATGGGTGTAATACTCATGACCTGATGGGATCGACCCTAAGGCAAGTGATCAGTATGGAGGCTAGTATGCAAGATGCAACGGAAAATGATTTCCCTAACCTATATGCCAGTGAAGATCATATACCTACCATGACGAGTCAGTAATCATGGATCAAAAACAGGGAAAAATCTCAAAATTGTCAAAATGTACCTGAAAACATACCAAACTGGGCACTTCCAAGCATCCGAGTTATGCAGCTTAAGATAAATAAAAAAAATAAGCATAACAAATTTTTGCGAAAATTTTCAACTTTTTAGCCATAAATAGACAAATTACCTCATATTTGGTTCATTATTGCATTGCTGATTTGGAAAAAAGTGCTCTAGAGAAAAAAACTTCTTTCGTCAAATCAGGAACAACCGACCGTCGAATCGCACCGAATTTGTCAGGTAGGCTCCTCAATCATCCATGCAAATCATTTTGTCCATTTAGAAATTAAAATTTAGTGATTTTTACCATTGAAACCCTTGCTAAAAAACTCGGACTTGCGCATATGTGGGTTGGTAAAAGTAAAGTTGCGTATACACGCGACTATGCAAAGAAAAAGTCGTGTATGCGTAGGCCCGAAACTAAAAATGTGTGGCTAATACATGATTCATTGAAATTTGACAGGATGACAATCTCATGGAGGGAGAGTGAACACAATGCAATTGATCAAGAGGTCATGCAAGATCGAGCCGCGCAAAATATTCTTCGGAATTGCGGATTGTTCAAATTTTTCAAAATGCCAAATATGAAAAGCAATGTTCGGTTGCTAGAAATGCTCGTGAATTATTGGGAACCAGACCAAGATTGCTTCGTTATAGATCAGATGCCAATACGTATTGAAGTGGAAGACATATATTTTATCACTGGACTCTCCCAGAGGGGAGAACCAGTAGACTTGCACGGGAAGCCCCTGGGAGGGTTCACCGTGGAAGATTATGTCCACGTGTATTGCGTAGAGGGTTCCAAAAAGGTTGGAACTCAGATTGCGATTAAAGATCTGAGGGATTTGCACATGAAAATCCTCCTTTTCACCATCGGCAGAGTGGCAAGATCTGCCTCCCTACATCAGGCATCCAGGATGCAAATGAGCATAGCAGTAGAATGCTTGACTCATGTGTATGATTGGTGCACAGCCCTATTACTAAACATGAAACAACAGTTGACCTCAATTCGCCAAGCAAAGACCAAACACTTTGGCTACGGTACAATTTTGACAACATTCTTTTTTGAGAAGATACCAGCATTGAGACCCAGAGTCATCTCTACCATCAGTAGCCCAAGGGACCCAAGAATTTCCCGTTGGGCAGATATGATGAAGAGATTGGGGGGTAGTGAAGTACCCCGGACCACGTGGGATGATGAGTTCTTCCTTTGGTGGGGAGAACAAATCATCGCAGTGGACGACTATCCCTATGTCGGGATGGACTTTCGTGGAGATCCAGATCTTGTTCTTCCACCAGGCACAGCATGGGGCACAGTCGGTAAGTTATCAATTTTTTTTTACTTATATAATGTTTTTTGGATTTTTTCAAATATGTATGAAAAAATGAAAAACAAACATGTTTTTGATTGGATTCATAATGACTGACAATTTAAAATGATCATGATTCGGATGTTGGACCAGTTCGACCTGAGGGTCTCCTGCGCCACAAGCGTCGTAGGGGCGAAGCAGATACAGTGGATTCAGACAGGACTCTCCAAGCTGTGCAGAGGAACTTGGAGGGGTTAACCCGCCAAATACCTATGGCTGCCGTGGAAGACCTGCTGGAAGCCATCTAGAGACGGGTGGTAGGAGTGCCCCGAGACTGGGTACGATTATTCCGCCGAGTTGCCACCGCGGTCACGTTCTATAGGAACACGACTTCTGGGCAGGGACCTCAGGAGTAGACAGATATTATGTATTAGATGACTGTATATTATTTTTTGAGACTAAACATGATCGGGGCATAAGCCCAAGTTTTGTATGACCTTATGGATCCAAATTTTGTAAAGTTTTTGAACACTCTGATGATATATATACAGCGATATTTGATGTGATGTGATAAATGTATCAAATGTATGATGTTTTTGATGATTAAATTTATTGTATGGAATGATTAATATGCCAATCCAATGCTTGATTAGCTAATGAGTCAGCAAACCAATTGTCAGCTCGAGGAATATGAATGAAAGTTAAAAATTGAAATGACCTTTGTAACAAACGTATCCTCAAGAACAATCGTAATAAAAATGGATCTCGTACCCGATAAGTGTTGTTCAACTGCGACACCACCAGCTGGGAGTCCAGGAAAACTACCAACGAATCAACACCCAAAGATATTGCCTCCCAGAGTAGATGAATGACTGCAGTGTATTCTGCTACGTTATTGGAAGCAGGACCAATGCAGACCCCTCTTGATACCAACAGCTGACCGGAAGGATAATGAAGCACCCAAGCCACGGAAGCTAAGTTCCGGGTGTGTCTACTAGCACCATCGGCGAAACCAAAATGACTCATGACATCCAACACAACCTGCCAAAGCAAATCAAAAACATCACCAACTCATCAAAGATCGAAAATCAATCAGATATGTACAAAGCAAAAACTACTATATACAAAAGCAACATGCCAGGCCGAAGCCTAGGCATAATACTTCTTCAAATAGAGCCCATTTCGGGGCTCCGGCAACTCGTTCCCTTCGAAATCAACCAAGGTGTATGCTCCTTTCTTAAGGAATTTTTTAACGATATAGGGGCCATACCACATAGACTTAAACTTTCCTGCCCCCAGGGCATCTTTTTCTTGGGCATAGACCAAAACAAGGTCACCTTCCGAAAAGACCCTAGGCTTGACCACCTTATCGTACTGAACTTTAACTCGGTTTTTATGCGCTTCATTCATCGTGGCGGCATCTCGACGCTGCTCATCGAGATGTTCCAGATGAAGAAGCCGTTCTGCCAGACTAGAAGTGTCAGGAAGAAGTTCAACAGCTAATTTAAGAGAAGGAATCTCACATTCAATAGGAAATACGGATTCCACCCCGTGCACTAGCTGAAACGGAGTAAAGCCAGTTGCAGTTTTCACTGACGTCCTGTATGCCCAAAGTGCAGGATATAGCATAATATTCCAGTTGGATCTAGCTTTATCAATTGTCCTTTGAAGAATTGTCTTCAAGGATTTATTCACGGCTTCCACTTGCCCATTGGCTCGAGGATAATATGGAGATGAATGCTCCTGCCGGAAACCCAATTTGAGAGCCAACTCAGCCATCATACTATTCTGAAAATGACTGCCATGGTCAGTGACAATCTCTCTAGGAATACCAAAACGAGCGATAACTTGGTTGAAAAGGAAAAGAGCTGCAGTCTCACCATCATTCCCAAAAGTAGGCATAGCCTCGACCCACTTCGTAAAGTAGTCTACTGCTACAATAATGTACTTGTGACCTTTAGCCGAAGGCGGTTTACAAGTAGTATAATCAATACCCTACTTTGTAAAGGGACCGACAGTAATGACTGGAAAAAAAGGAGCTAGATGAGCGCGCATTTTTCGAGTATAGACCTAACACGGATGACACTTTTTGACCGATTCAATACAGTCTTTGAAAATCGAGGGCCAAAAGTATCCAGCACGCAAAATCTTTTGGGCTGTAGCAAGCCCAGATAAATGACCCCCACAAGCTCCACTGTGAGAATCATTGAGCACAACCTCAGCTTCTTCGAGAGTTAAGCAGCGTCTTAGGATTGAATCAACCCCTCGACGGTACAAAGCATCACCAATAATCAAATAATTCTTGGCCAAGTGACGCAGCTTACGACGCTCATCTTTCGAAAAAGTAGAGGGAAACTTCACAGTCTGGAGATACACAATGATATCTCCATACCAAGGATCCTGTGAAGAGATAAGAAACAAGTGTTCATCCGGAAAGGATTCATCATAGATCATCTCTTCCACACAGGGCAACTCGGAGATCAATTCCGCGAAAACTAATGATTTCTTGGATTTGGCAGACATAAATTCGAGATAAAATTCCTGTAAAATCACAATCCATCTATTGTATTTTCCCCCAATCACTCGCCTACTGAGGACAAACTGAAATGGATTGGCTGCTGCCAAAACATAATTTTTGCAAAGAATAATGTAATGCTAGAGTTGCTGCACAGCATGAACTGCTGCTAAAGCTAACTTTTCTATCGCAGTGTACCGGAGTTCAGGTCCTACCAGTCCTCGACTAAGGTAGTAAATAGCATGCTCTGCAAGAGCATCATCCTCCTGAACCAGAACCATACCAATAGTAGATTCTGCTGCTGCCAGATACAAAAGGAAATCCTTGCTATAATCAGGTGGACTCAATAAAGGAGCATAGGTCAATGCTTTCTTCAAAGCATCGAATGAGCGTTGAGCGTAGTCGTCCCAAAGAAAAGGAACTCCCTTCTTCAACAATCTCATAAATCCCTTTGTAACTTCAGCATAATTGACGATAAATCTCTGAAGAAAATTAGACTTTCCTTGTAGACTTTGAAGCTGACGGATAGAGGACGGGGGAGGCAACCGAAGTATTGCCTCAACCTTGAAGGGATCTACCCTTATCCCTTCCCTAGACACAATGAATCCCAATAGCCGACCGGATGTAACCGCAAAAACGCACTTGTTCGGATTCAATCTAATCTTATAGAACCGACATCGTTCAAATATTTGCCGGAGGTGACCAGGATGATCCATCCTCTTTCGAGAATGAGCAGCTAAATCATCTAAGTATGCCTCGATAATCTTTTTGATGTCGTGAAAGGCATATGACATGGCCCGCTGAAAGGTAGCCCCAGCATTTTTAAGACCAAAAGGCATCTTCTTGTATGCAAATGTACCCCAGGGACAAATAAAGGTAGTCTTATGTTGATCTTCAGGATGGATAGTAATTTGATTATATCCGGAGAAACCGTCCATGAAGGAGAAAATTTCATTACCGGCACACTCGTCAATGATCTGATCGATAAATGGTGTGGGGTAATTATCTTTAGGACATGCTTTATTTAGGTCTCTGAAATCGATGCACACTCGAATCATTCCTTGCTTTTTATCTACAGGAACGGGATTTGAAACCCATTCAGTCAAAGGAACAGGGAAAATGAATCCCGCCTTAAGCAGCTTCTCAACTTCAGCTTTGATAGCTGCTGCCTTCCTAGGATTGACCGGACGAATTTTTTGCCTCACCGGCTTAGCGTTTTCATACGTCTTGATCTCATGCTGGACAATAGATGGGTCTATATTAGGCATTTCTTCATAAGACCAAGCTAATACATCCCTATACTCTTTAAAGAGCTCGGTGTAAATTTGAACCTCTTCACGGGAAAATTCAGCTCCGATGAAGACATTCTCGATAATATTGGGATCCCTGGAAATGTTCACCGGGATAGTAGGAGAAATCATAGCCATGTTCCCTTCAGCATAAACCTGTGTTGGTGCTAAAGGGTTCAAGACTGGGTGAACAGGACCAGGAGACTGAGGACTTGGGAAACTAGTTTCAACTTCGCTCAAGTCAGGTAAAAAGTAAGACCGATGATGCAAGTCATCCCACGGTCTATCTATACCAGTCATGGCTTCCAAGATGGCCTCTTCAGATGGAAGAGTGGTATCAAGGCAATCCTGGGCAGAAGAAGAACTAAGTGTCCAAGCCGGAGCCACATCTCCATCCAACTCTTCCGGTGAAAGAGGAGCTGGAATGGATTCTGCAGAGTCAACAACAGACTGATAGGCAATCTCAGCTGCAGAAATAGGAAATGCCATTCCACCCACTTGACCTTCCGCTAATGTGGCAATAGGGGAAGGTAAGGTCCAAGGGTCCGAAAAATAATGAGTTCTGAAGAACTCTCTTCGAAGAGGAGCCTTGGAGGATGAAATAGCATTAATATGAACCGTAGGAGGAGGAATATTGAAAGTACCCATCAAGGAAGAATACATTCCAACTCCTAAATTCTCAACAAGCGCCTTAGTATTATCCAACTTAGGAATAGATGAGTCAGTAGACGCATTCGGGTCTACAGGAGGACAGTCTAGTTGATCCACTGTAACAATCCTCCCTTCGTGGGGGAAACATATAATTAGAAATAATGAGGATGCAATAGCATCCATCTCATAAATCCAGTTCCTCCCCAACAGAAGGTTGTAGTCCAAGCTTGCATCCACTACCTCAACCTCTATATTGACAGTTTTCCCCCCAACACAGATGGGAAAAGCTGGGACAATACCATGGGGTCTGTGAGAATGACCATCGAACGCAGTCAGAACAGTGCTAGATGGAACAACTTTGGGAGATCCAAGTGTCTTCCAGCATGCGAGAGACATCATGCATGTGGAAGCACCCTCATTGACAATCGTCCGAAAGATGTTACACTTCCGGTACGATGATTTAATATGAAAAGCCATGTGATGAGGAAGTCTCTTCTTAAAATTAGTCATATCAAAAGTAATCAGAAGAGAATTTTTCGGATCAATAGCCCCAATGGCAGTGAGCAAAGCACTGCGCTGAGCCGGACAAGACTGGAGTACCTCTAAAGCTGACATAGCACAAGGACTCTACGCCAGATCTTCTACAATCGAGTAGTTCTGGGCAGCCCTCGCATTTGGATTAATCGTTGATCGCTTAGAAGATGCTTTGGGCATCCGAGGCATAGACTCAACAGTAGGCTTCATAATGTGAAGCGGCTCAGTAGCATCAGGAACATCCTTAGCTTTCGAAGACTCTTCTCTGCCATAATCACGGGATCTCGTAGCGATATCCGCGTGAGCACTCATCAAGAAAATGTTCGATGGAATTTCCCCTTCCTGGGTGCCTCCAGAGGAAGCCCCAGGATTTTGGTTCGCGCCAACAACTAATTGTTGCCCTTGGGGAAAAGGGTTTGTTAACACAGCCTAGGAACTAGAAGAACCCTGCTGGGCTAACAAGCGCTGTGCATCCTGAATTTTAGGGCAAAGGTGCGTAATATGGTCTCCAACACACAGCTTGCATGGAAAATTCACTTTCTTTTTCTCTTTTGGACCCTCACCAACACGCTCGTTGGTTTTATTTGCATTACCCTTCTCGTTCTTGCCCTTCTTCTTATTATTTCGTCCCTTCTTCTTCCCTTTGGATTGTTGATTTCCTTTGGGATCAGAAGCTTGGACAGCATTTATGGACAAAGACTGGGAAGGTGATGACTCAGCAGGCACAGCCTGACTAGAAGGAGCAGATTGCAAAGACAACTGCTGCAGTTGAGTAAGCAGGCTGGCTGCACCACTATTGATCGATTCGACAAGCCCATCACCATGCGGACCAGGCTTAGTTTTGGATAAATCTAATTTGGAGCGAGGAGCATTGGGCAAATATTTATAAAGGACCCCAGACTGAGAATAGATCAGTTCCAGCTGCTGGGCCCTAAAAATGGCCTGCTCCTCAGAAAATACCCCAGATAGGGATACATCTTTTGAAATGTCTGACTGCAGAGATTTCAGAAACCATTCGAGAAGGAATTCTCCTGGAATATGAGCTTTGATAAGCCTCTTCCTTCTCCTCCATTCCTGAATGTGATCAGAAATGTGCATTGCCTCATCCTGTTTAAAATTAGCCAGGAGTTCGGTCCCGGCCTCATATCTGACAGGCAACTGAAAATGGTTTAGAAATGTGACAACCAATTCTCCAAATGTAGCAAAACTACCCCCAGTGAGCTCAATATACCATTTGGCAGCGTTTCCAGTTAGGGTGCATTGAAATAATCTCAACCTAATCGAATCATCGATCAGGGAGTTCGAAGAACACCATAAGTGGAAAGTGGTGATGTGGTCCGCCGGATCCTCTCCATTCTTACCTTCAAACTTTGGAATGTCTGAAGGAAGTTTGGTCGGGACCGGAGGCCACCCCGAACTATAACGAATCGGGTCATTAGTCAACTTCGACAAATCTGGCAAGTTTAACGTTGCCAGAAAAGGTAAGCGAGGCGGAGCCTGAGGATTCCATCCTTGATGGGATGGATTCCCAACATTCTGAAAAGAATACCCTAGATTTGATGAGGCACCAGGTTGCCAAAAAGGACTCGTAGAAAAAGGAGAAGAACCTCCTCCCCACGCCGAGTTACCAAAGCCCAGACCAGTTCCCCCCGCTGAAGTATTAAATGAAGAGGAAAGCCCCTGATAGGGGTTCTAGGCATTAGAAAGAGGAGAAAAAGTCTGATAAGCACTCGACGAAGGGAAAGAAGTATTCCCTTGATGACCTGCGTAAAACGGATTCCCTGCCCCCGCTGTAGTGAACACAGGGTTCCACCCTGTAAAAGTAGTCGAACTTTGCCCCCCAGACCAAGGGTTGAAACCCTGGGTCTGAGAAGTAAATGGAAAGGACCCTAAAGAAGGATTCGAACTAGGAATGTGTCCAGTTCCGAAGGGGAACCCTTGAAATGAAGTTGATCCACTAGCCATGGAAGACATGGGTGTAGATCCAGCTGCAGCAGCGGAAAAGGAAAAAGAGGGATTCCCACTAGAGGGCATCCCTGAACAGAAGGGACCAGAATGAGAAGCATGTGCTTGGGTGAAACCAGAGCCAAACACAGCAGCACTAGAAGCAATCGAAGATGAAGCAATAGTGCCCCCTGCTTCAACAGAAGCAGGAGTCTGAATGCCTGCAGCACTCACAGCAGAAGTCGCGTTCCCAGCCGTGGCCATCGAAAGGTAAGAATGATACGGAAGATCTTCTGGTCTCTCCGACTCAGGTCCGATGTATTGAACAACGAACGGATAATCAGGAGGAAGAGGAGATGGACCTGACGCAGGAGGTTCAGGTACTTCTTCAATTTGAAAATCTTCTTCCTGAGGAAATAAAACTCGCGAGGTGAGCGGAACGCTCCTCTCGGAACCGACACCAGAATCAACTATGAAACCTTCAGACCCCTGTGGAGGATCTCTCTCCACTGCGTCAGACGTCACCGGGTGGTAACCACCTGCTAAATCACTCCTATGCCTTCTCGAAGAAGGCTCTGGACTCTCGGGAGATAACCCCCGGATTCTCCTCGATCGACGAGGCGCTTGATCAGCCACTTTTATATATTTTAAATTAGACTCAAAAAAGTGAAAAGCTAGGCAAGCTAGGAGCAAAGAGCACTCACTATAAGAAAAATCCCTGAGATACAATCAAGCAAACAGCCTCCAAGTATTTCCGCTCCGGGTGATGAGGACCGGACACCAAAATACAGGAAAGTGAAATATAGGACCTCCCGAAAGCAGTCTGGGATAATTACGGCCCATAACAACTAGCGAAGGTATCAGAAACAGTTACGCTGACCTCCTAATGACAGCCTTCGCAGGCTCAAGCACCCAAGCTTTGCAAGGGCACCCCCCAGAAGTACTGCTGAAAGTGATGCGACGTCTGCCTCAGGTACCACGGGTATTCCCCCCCGCAGTCACCTGTGTGGAACCTAGGAGTGGCAACTATGGGCACCAATCCGTGTCAGAAGCTGGGCGGAACGGTCTTGAGGTCAGATTCAGCTAATCAGATAGGGGGTATCCCTCTTCTCAGCCTTCACTGCCCCTCGCGCTTGACTCTTTGGAGGAGAGCTTTCTCGGTCCACCTAACGGAGTTGGATTTCGCTCAATTAATCAACTTCTATGTTTTGTTTGAGCGGCCTTGGAGAGTTAACTCTCCAATCACCTAATCTAAGGCCCTACTACCTAGCTAGTTGGTGTATGACACTTAGAAAACTTGCTAGTTGATTTTAAATTAGATCGCTTATTTTAATGGGCTGTTATGTTAAGTCACAGGGATGCGGAAATGAAACTTATGATGTTTTGACGTAGAAAGAAATTAATAAAAACCAAACTACATGCAAATGAATTTATTGTCTTTCGATGAAAAACAACTTCTACACGGGTTCTACGAGATTAAAAATTGTATTTTTTCTTTTCAGATAGCAAACTCACACTCACAAAAACTATGAAAATGACTAAATGCTTAAGTGCACCTGATGCAAATCACTACAAGCATGCAAATTCTAAGATGCAAAATCTCCTAAAGCAGAGTGAAATTTCCCAAAAGTCCTTCAGTTTTAACTCTTCTTGGTTGTCCAGAAATTTAGTTCCCAAAATCAAGAACTCTTAATATGAAGACACCAAAAACACTTAAAAACAAGAGGAAGAAATCAATGACAACTCCTTTCCAAAATCAAGCCAAAATCCAAAGGCAAGAAACCTCAACAAAGCTTCAAAAGATACAAAGAAACGAAAACAAAATGCAAAAACAAAAGCAAACAACAAAGCAAAATGTTTTTTGAGCTTTTGAGTTTTATAAAAGAGTTCGAAAAGACCAAGTGAAACTATAAAATCCCAAGCCAAACAACACTGAATTTCAAGCAAAAACTTCCAAAATGCTCCAAATCTTATAAGGCTAACTAGTAGCAAGATCAATATGAGCAAAAGAAGACAAGAAAACTCAGCCACTCAGCCTAGAAGAATAGTGCAACCTTGCCGCAAACAAAAACTCCAAAGAACCAAGAAAGACTCTTCAAAAGTTGCAACAAGACCTAGCCAACTGAACTCAAGAAAACCAATCAAGAAATGGGCAAAAATCGTAGTGCAAAGCAAAACACAAAGATAGGAAAGAGTAAATGAGCAGGAGCTCTCTGTTCTGATGAAGCAGAATAGCCAAGAATCCCCAGAAAGAGATCTTGGTACTCAAACCAGAAGTGCCAGCACAAGAAACAACACTTTGCCAAAAAGACTAGTTTTCAATCAAACGAAAGAGAGAAAAGACCAAAGACCACTTTCTTCACAATCCAGAGGGTACAAAGACACTGCAGGAACAGGTCTCCTCAGACAGAAAGGACTAAAAAGCCAAGGAATCCAAAATTTCAAAATCTGCCTAGGTATACGCTACTTCACAGTTTAGCAACAAGCGTGCATACGCGACTGTGCTAAAGGAAACACGTGTATACGCGAATCCCTTTAGACAAACTTGCGTGTATACGCGGCTGTGTGCAGAAAAAAGCGCATATATAAAGGTAAATAATGAAAAAACAAAAAGGATCAAGCCTGGATAAGAAACCAGGACTTCAGTCTGACTGAGAAAGAGTAAACTGGACTGAAAATAGAAGTTAAAATTGTTGGACACCTATCAAACAGCTGAAACCACCCAACAGGGGAATCACAAGAATGTGATCCCCGATTAGATCCTGATTTTGTTTAGAGGAAAATCACCCTAGAGGTTTGTTGGGTTACAACCTCCATAGAGCAGGGCATGCTACTCAAGAAGGACTCACACAACCATACATGTTCATGAAAAATTAAATAGATCAGATCGAGGAACTTACCCGTAGGTCCTACGGTTGAAGCAGATCCCGCGGGGTCCAAACCCCCAACAACCCTTCATCCTTCTTAACCTGGAAGACAAGAAGAAACAAGCACGAAAACCTGTTTTTACAGCATATATCTACTCTAAATGTTAGTAAAATCCATATGAAACATTAGATAAACCATAATAAATGCTTAAATAACAATATTCTCATATATGCAAGCGGACACTAACACGTATATTTCGAGAACAAGACATGGTACTTCTGTATTATAAATAGCATGTACGAAAGTAACGAGTGGAGAGATCACCTGATCCTGCCACGGCCTTCGAGCAGACCGTCGTCTGGATCCGTCCAGCCCTTGCCTCGCTAAGACTCCTTCCAAACTCGTGCATACGAGATGACATATAAGGGGATGAGCATCTCAAGGAAACAAAGGTTTCCTATAATGAACTGGGAAGTGCAGGAGGCATGGGAATTTAGACTTGGATAGGGAATACCAATAGAGTATAATATCAATAATTTCTCTCTCTCCCTTAGGCCATACACATGAGGGCCTTTTATACTCCCTCAAAGTAGTTTCAACAGTTGGAAACAATTGGCCACGTGCTGGGGTGGTTGAACTACCAGAGTAACCATCAACCCAACTCGGAAAATAGGGATTTTTTATATATATTTTTAATGATTTTAATGGCATATGCGGAAAAGTGCATGTGGACTCGCGTATACACACGGAAAAAACTGGGCATAACCGCGTATGGGGATTTTTACACTGTTTTTTTAATGAATTTGTCCAAATCTGTAGGAATGGGTGCCCAAAGCCATAAAAGCAATCATGAATCATATGAAGGTGAGAAATGATGCTATCCGAGATGTACTCTCTTGTCGACCCCATAAAGGAATATCAGCCTTAGACTCAAGTTATATATGTTTGCAATTTTGATCAATAAATGACCGATTATGGTTCCATTCATATGTTCGTGTCTTATGTTATGAATTATATCTTCTCTAACGGATATATGGTTGCATGTATTAGGTTTTACATTGTGTGTTGTTTTCTTTGTGTACGTGTAGGTGTTTGAACGTGCTAGGTGGGAGAATTGTGATCTGCCAAAGCAAAGGACAGAAGCGCCATCTTCTCTGCAAGCAATAGCAGCGTAGGACTTAAGGTAGGCCTCTTGTCGCATCTTGGTCTTTTGTAACTAGGAACCTGCATCTTAGTGTGACTCAGTTGTTGCTAGACCCGATCTGGGCTAGTAGGGATCACCTTTGTCTCTGAAGTTACCTCTCTAACACCTAATTTACCCTAAGATGCGAAAGACTCATTTTCAAGATAT